>JAZBGZ010000138.1:6350-25361 GCA_037414795.1 Stenodera caucasica | reverse complement strand
CTAAGCCGTATATTTTGAAGAAATTCATCGAAACTGAAACAAATCAAACAATTTACGACATCAGCGAGATCGTTGGGAAAATCTTCAAACGAGACGACGACGAAAGCGACACCGATAACGAAACAAAATGTGACGCTTTCAATAAAATCGTCAAAGCCAACCCGAATTTGGTCGTCCAATTGAAATTGGACCTCACGAAAAAGATCGAATTGATCAAAACTGAAGAGGATGCCGTCGATTTGTTGAACGATTCGATCAAAACCGTGATCAAATCCGAATTGAAGCGGCAATACGATGAGTTGATGATGGGGAACGATCGCAGTTTGATCGGTGAGTTGAGGAGCGATGCGATCGGATTTTGTAAGGCGCTCAGTCTCGACGATCGATTCATCGACAATATCGATAATTTGATGAACGATAAAGCGACTTATGAGTTTCTGCAGCGCATCTTGCTGATTAGACAGCTGGCCGAGAAGGATTTCACGTTGAAGAATGCCATTGAACGGCTGAAACGGAATCCGGAACGCGGCCGTACCGATCCGCGTATACGGCAATTGATACGCGAAAGTGCGTTATTGTATCCGACTATAATAAAACGCGATATAAAAACATCGAAAGACATACCGCTACAATTGATCAAACAACAAAATTTATTGGCAATTGAAAATTATTTAATACAACAATTCGATAAATTGAACTGTCCAATATTGATCAATCGCAATTTATATCAAGCGATTATTCCAAATGACTCAGCCAGAAGTGTCTTAGCTGGACGTATTTCTTATATTTTGATCGATGAAAACGGCATTACCAAATTCAAACCGAGCCATATGTACTCGAATGGGAACTTGACAAAAAGCCGCGAATTTTCCAACAATAACGATAATAACAATAATAATATACGCGATAATAGTCGAGCGATTCAGCAAGCCAAAAACAACGTAAGAAAATTGAAGAAACTCTTCCATAATTCGAGAGAAGTTGCATGAAATTATTATTTACTAATTTGTGAATGTGCGTGTGTTATTTTGTCTCGTTATTATTATTACATTGTTTTCATTTATTTATTTATTCATAAATGTATAAGTGTGTGGGATCGTCATTGTTAATAAAGTTTTGTCAATAAAAATAGGTGAGTGATTCAGGAATTTTCTAATTTTCGTTATACGTTTCCATTGCACTTTTGCCTTGGCTATTTTTAAACATCAAATGGATGTTTGTTATTGACGTCTTGTTCTGTTTTTAGAAAATACACAATTTAGAAATTAACGCAACTACAGTTGAATATCCTGTATTTTCAACATTATTTTTTTTTCGTCGTCTAGAAAATTCGAGCAATTGTTGAAAAGCTCTTCGATCTTACAAACAAGAAAGCGGCAAATCTCGAATCAATGTAAATACGCAAATTCTTCAATTTGTAGTTCGAGACTAAGATAATCGAATTTTTGAATGATTGAGATTCTTTATGAGCACCTAGAATTAGATTTGGGCTTTTTTCGATTATGTCGTAATATAAATCGTAATGTGTTGTTTTGAAAATGGGCTATTTACCAATTGTGAATCCTTGATTTGTTGCCACGTGTACGCCAAATTTAGTTAATAATAATAATAGATTAGCTGATAGATGTTATTTAATTTATTTATCTTTTGGTCACCTTTAAATTGCTTAATTTAGTTTGTCATATAGAGAGTTTCAAACAGGATATCTATTTTATTAAACTATGCGGTATTTGGCTGGAGAACATGCCCCGATTTATTTTCAACACCTACATATAAATAAACCAACAACTCAATTCGATTTAGTCGTGCCCTTTATCATTGTAACGCACTTAATTCTGATTTGATAAAAAATAAAAAAAACGGTTAGAATCAGTCTTGATTTAAATTGGCGATTAATTCATAATTATTGATTTAGATTCGATGCTTTTCAAGCCGGTTTATATAAAAAGTAAAAAGATGCAAGAGACTCCGATACCGATGGTGCCGCCGAAGCCGCGAAAAAAGCCCCCAACCCCCAGTCCAACACCGCCACCAACACCGCCACCGCCACCACCACCACCACACCCACAACCGATTCTACAACCCCAACAACAAGACGATCATTCTGATCGTACGCCGCTTCTGGTGTGTGGCCCAGGCGTGGCTGCTGTTTTCCCAAAAGAAGCCACCCGCGATGTCTTAGCGGGCCGTGTCGATTATTATTTGGTCGATGAACGTGGCGTCACTTTATTCAAAAAGAAACATCTATTTTCCGCTTTGCAATTAGATAGAAAACGTATCGATAGATATATTGATTATTCGTGTATTGGGGCGCATCAGAGAATTTTAGAACGGAAGCCTTTTATTAGAAACAATCTACCATACAGGAGACGGTATATTTCACCACAACTAATTGGTACAGGTATTTATGTAAGTAGGAAAAAAATTTTTTAGCGAGTTGAAAGAACTCGATCGTTTATTTTGTACGAAAATTGAGTACGACAACTGCATTGTCGGAAAATTCGTAAAAAAGACCGATTAACGTAGTCGGATCCATCGGCACTTGGCACAATTTTTCTTGCATTTCTCAGCTAAAAATACCGCACGGACTAAATTATTTTCCAATAACTATACAGGATGGCCGCTGTACGACAACTGTTTACGAGTGATCCATCAATTTTTCAATTCACCCATCCTCTATCATAAACCAATTTTAATTGGTTCGAGATTAGACAAAAGAATTTTTCTACCACAATTTGTACAAAAATCGATAGGAATATATTTTGCATCAAGGAGGCTTTGTTTGAAACTCTAACCTAACTAATTGACAGTCATCTATCACTTGATATTTTGTATTGAAATGTTCGTTACTATAGCAACCCATAAATAAGTCACGTCAAATTTTATGAAGTAGACGTGATAGATCTTTCTTTTGAAATTCACAGTCAACTTGATATTTAATATATAATTGTTACCATAGTAACGATAATTGTAATACAGAAAATTAATGGCTGATTGACAGTAAGTGGTAGTTGGATGTTTCAAGCAAGGCCTACGTCGACTCCTCTCTAATACAAGCATATTTTGTTTATTTTTCCAAAAAAGGTGTCCTAGAGCGGACATGCTGTATAGTTGACTCTCACTTCAGGAAAATCACACTCAAAATAAATCAACCAATACGAGTTTCGATAAATTCAATTATTATTACGAATGCAAAAACCTGCTCCGGCCCTGAATCAATGCTCAATTGCAATTGGGAAGGCTTCAATTATGAAATCGTCCAGTGGACAGCCTGTATGGCTATTTGGTGGCTAATTTGAATGGCTCGGTATCTTGAACTGTTGTACGAATAATACGGAAATAACAAAGATGCATCGTTCAAATTGATCTCTCCAATAAATTTTGTCCCATATTAATTTGTAAATTGACGTCTACATTAATATTGAAATAAAAATTATAATCGACTTTTAAATATTTGGTAAACAAATCCTACGTTATGTACAAAATGAGTGATTGTTTAAAAATAATCGTGAAATGGAAAGACCAAAACAAAGCAAAACATCATGATAAATGGGAAATGACAGGAAAACAATTTTCAATTTAGAAAATATGTGTGTAAGCCTGCCAAAAATTCTTGAATAATCACTTATTTGACATATTTTCAGTGAAGCAAACGCCTTATCTGATGGATATTCGGCGAAAAATATTATCTCGAGCTCTATTTTCTGTTTGGAAATGTCGGAAAATTCAAAATTAACAAGTAGCCAAATCTTCAAATTTTCGAACTGTTTAGAGGATTATTGTAGTTTTATACAGAATATCAATAACAACTGTTGGATATTTTTCAATAATTAATGATTTTCTATTCTCGCAACATTAAAAAATCGTGTTTTTCTAGATGAAAAAGTCAAAGAAGCAATTTTTCAAAAACAACAGATTTTAGTCGAAATGATTGATTACTTCATAAAGCAGAAGCTTTAAGGGTCCAAAATTGCCTCAAAATCGAGGACAGCTTAGATCACAAAAAAAAAATAATTGCCAATCAAGATTGTCATTATGATGACCCAGTCAAGATGGCTGTGAAGATGAGCTCACCAACCGGCTTTAAATTGTCTTGCTTACGGGAGTACAGGTCCGGATTAAGGAATGTGCGAATATTATCGGGCTATGAAGACTATCGATAATTTTCGCTCAGGGCGCCAAAAATTCTAGATCCGGCACTGTGGGAGTGACACGAATAATTACAATTTTCGAAACCAAATTCTACGTCATTATAAAAGATTTGGAGAAAATTATTAAATTATTAAGTCAACAATAGAGCCATAGAGATCGTTTGAGCGGTGATCAGAATTTTGTCTAAATTTCGATCAGTTCAAATCAGCTCATTCACAATTGCACACTTTTAATTAGATCACCTGTTCCTATATTGGGAAAAGTCGTTCAATTTATGTAATGCGCGGCTTTCGAATGATCAGTTGATCAATTGATCGATCCATATTTGTTCGAGAATCGATAAAGTTGTACATGGAAGCTTTATTTACTTTGTTCTTGGCAATTCCAGTTACTTTAGTCTGCCTTATTTGGTGAATATTCGGCCTCAATAGCTCCAATATACCGGTTAAAATACAATATGATTTATTTTGAAATTCACAAAACGTTTTTGAGCATATTTTAGAAATTTAGAAAACTGGTTTGTTGTGGGAAAAAGCCATATACAGTTGGCATCATAAATGTCGTTCGAAAACTAATGTATCGTTTCAGATTAATTCACTAGTCTGAACAGACGAATTTTCTAGTGTACTCATATTTTGGAACGACTTATAGAAAATTTTTGATGAGGTGCTGAAAAATATAACTGTCTGGTTTACAACATATTTCGGAGATTAGTTTATTTAGATTCGATTTTCCCTTAATCTATAAATAATCTTCATTACCTCGACCAGATTTATAACATATGTTTCTCGTTAATTTCCGTGTATTGGAAAATTTTATTTGTTTTTCCAACATTTGAATTAGAGAGAAATGTCATATTTATTTATTTAATTCGAATACGTTACAAAGTCTCAATAACAATCCGTTTGTTTTAATACAAAACGATTTTCCGACGACTAGAATAGAATTCTCGGTTATAAATTTCAGAATATTGTGTTAAAATGTCGCCCAACAAAGCAAATGGTAGAACACCTGACCTTTTGTTAATTTATCGTCCGCTTCTGACTTAACGTTCATTTATAAAGACGACTTAATTTACAGCTCAAGCTTAATAAACTCAACTATTAATTACGATTTCATTGCTGACAAATCCAGTTCTTGTGATTAGAGTAGTTCGAATGTTTGAATTTTAGTCGTTTCGAATTTATTGAAGAAACAGCGGCAGGTGGTAAATAACGAACGCCAAGAAGTCAGGTGAAATATACAAACAAGCGATCTCTCTAACAACAACAACAAACAGCCCAACAACCAACAACACAAATTCTTTTTTTCCTCTTCATCCTTCAGTTACTTCACTAATAATCAGTATAGTGTTTGTGTGAGACAAGAGAACATCCAGTTGCGAACAAATAACTGTTGTTGACGTTCCCATCTCTATTAAAATAATTTGTATTCGAGAAAAATCGAATAATTTACAGACGAATTAGTGATTTTCTGATGATTTCGTGAATAACGCCCAATAAATTTCCGAAATTAAACTGAAGAAAATCGATGTAACGCATGAAGATTTTTTGAGAATCGCACGTAAGTTGTTGCTTTATTTTTTCTTCAATAAATCGATTCGAATTACCACAATCGCGAAATTTCCAATAAATAATGGAATCTAATAGCCTCGAGTTATTCTATTGGAAAAGCAGCCTCGCTAACCATCTGTTGTGTGGTTTTCGAGCACCGAAGTGGAAAAAATTACGTTTGTATTGCGGATATTTGGGCGATTTTCGAGTTTTGGGGCCCGAAAAACCGTCAATATTACGAAAGGAATTCGTTTACCGTTCCACAAATTACCGTATCAATAATTCGAATTAATCGATGGTTATAGAATCGGAAAAATGTGATTTTATTAGAGAAAATGCGGAATTTCCCGCGGCGATATCGATCTTGTTTTATTTGCTAAAGTAAAAACTTGCACCGCGTATTCGATAATAAATAAATATTTGTAAATCATTTGAAATTCAACTCTTGAGAGATGTTTTGAATGTAGAAGAACAATAAGCGTGGCCAAGGCCAAGATCAAAGAGTCGTCACATCCGCTGGATTTCACCTGGAATATTCACACTAATTCCAGGTGGTAAAACGAATTGGCCCATAAATTGGAATTATTATGCCATCGAATTACAGGATGTTCTCGATATGTTGCGTTTAGGTCACTAACCGCTTGGACAAGGTCGTGTGCGTTATTTATTTATTCCATTTTTTTCATCCATCCAATCCAGAAACTATAATCTGATTTATTGTTCACAGGGCCGTCATGAATCGCATTATAATTTAGCGAATTCGAGTACAATGAGCCCACCAAATTGGGGTTACAATCAACGGCCAAAGGCCTAATAAATATGCGTGAAGAAGAATTAGAAGTAGCTCTTAAGGTAAATTTCAATCGATTATCAATTGGATTTGTGCCAATTTGGACAAACATCTAAATTGGCATAGTCGACTTTGTGTAACTTCTCCGACAATTTTCTCTCGTTGTTGTTGTTTTTAAATACCAACATGATTGTTTCGCAAATGTTATTGGACTTTATTCGTGTCAATTTTTTTGTTTCGAATTTATAATAAGATTTGTTTTTATTAATATATAATTTTAGGTGGTGATCGTGGGTAATGGTGGCGTTGGCAAATCTAGTATGATACAAAGATATTGTAAAGGTACTTTCACTAAAGATTATAAAAAAACAATAGGTGTGGATTTCCTTGAGCGACAAATAGAGTATGTCATAAGGCAAAATTTTATTAATTTCCAACAATTTGATTATCATTAATGTTGATTTGTATTGATTGTAGGATTGATGGTGAGGAGGTGCGTTTGATGTTGTGGGATACAGCCGGTCAAGAAGAGTTCGATGCCATCACGAAAGCCTATTATCGTGGGGCGCAGGCCTGTGTACTGGCATTTTCAACAATAGACCGGGATTCATTCGAAGCGGCGCACTCATGGAAATTAAAAGTATGAAATTAGCTAATTAAGCCATTTCGAGATTATTAATATAATTTAAATTATCGACCGTATCCGATCTTGTCTGTTGCTCAAGCAGATTATTAAATTCATTAACTCGATTTCATTGTTTCAGGTGGAGAATGAATGCGGCGAGATTCCTACAGTTATTGTTCAAAATAAAATCGATCTCTTAGATCAAAGTGTCGTCAATCCGTGAGTCCTCACAAATTCCCCATTTGTTGTAAATCATTTAATTATTTTTTTATAGCGAAGAAGCCGATTTATTGGCCAGAGCTCTCGGCTGTCGTCTATTGCGGACGTCCGTTAAAGACGATATAAATGTAGCCTCTGTTTTCCGGCATTTAGCAGCCAAATGTCTTGCCGAATTGAGAGATCCACGCGATTATGATTATTTCAACCATGATACAACCACCATGTCCCACTATCACCACCCCAATTCGCTCACCATGAGTAAATGTTCCCATTGAAATCAACAATTAATATTATTATTAATATTTGTCATTTTAGGCACTTTCAACCCTAGTCGTTCCTCCAAAAATCACAACGGTACAATAATATTGCGGCCCAATAAGCCCAAAAAGAGGAAAAACGTTTTGAAGAATGCCTGCCGGATATTGTGACCGTTTCTCTATTGTGTTGTTATAATTTTTTTGAAATACCATTTATATTCTATAGTTTTTGCCATTATTTTATTTGCAAAAAAAAAACAAATATATAGATGTGTATCTTTGGTTTGACTGAATTTCGCCATCCAAATTTTATAGGCCAATAGGTCAGTGCTAATAAATTTCGTATGTGTATATGTGTGTGTGTTAGTGTATAAATTAGAAACCAATCAACGAACGACTTTTCTACTTTATAGAATTTTTGTGAATGTATTTACTTTCAATGAATTCAATAAATCCAAGAGTTATATGAATTATTTTGTTTTTTACCGTCTATTTTTAAATTGTGTTTAGTTTCCTTCGAAAATCTTTAGATGATTTACAGTGAATTTCGTAAATATCTAAATTTAGATTTGTACGCTGCAACCAGTCCGGAACAAAGAATCCAAAATAAATATTTCAAATTTTCTTGAGTTGTTTAATTGCATTACTGTCACATATCCCCCGAAAATACGGCCATGTAAAACAGATCTTTCGTACAACAAAAATTATTTATAGTATTCAGCTTGACAACCACTCGGATACCGGATAATTAATGTAAATTTCACAAATGGTTTACAGTATTTTTTTTAAGTTTAAATTAATGCTTGGACGAAGTCATTCGGGCGAATTTAGACCGAGACTCTGCATTTTCTCCAATTAGAATCGTCGAGACTCGATCTTCATGTCTGTGTTCATTTCAACTTTTCGAACAGGCTCAAGTTTCGCTGGAAAACAACTAGAAAACTGAAATCAATCAATTGAAAAACGCTGACAGAACTTACAGTTATTCTAGATGAAGATAACGATGATCACGGAATACCATCAAATTAAAAACATATTTGTACATATCGTTTTATTAATCGTACAAAATTTGTAGAATAGTACAATTTATTTATAACTACACAGTTAAGGCAACTTATTGCAAACATATTTTAGAAATGAATCGAACTTAAATTCTATAATTACGAAATTCTTTTTGAATATTCTTTATATATTTTTATCCCCGCACCCATTATAATAGATAAATTCTTATAAACGAGAAAAATTTGCACTTCTTACCCATCAGATAACTCCAGTTTTCATTTATTTCGAACACGTAACTGTCAGACAAACCGCCAATTACGTCTCCGTTATTTGTCTTATAAATAACTATGAATTATAACAATTTCTTTTTATAAATAAACCTAAATAAATTGAATACAACGATATTCTTGATTGACACCCGTATTCATTTCATAACTACGACTATAATAACTAAATTAAATGATTTTTCGAATACAATTAAGTCTCAGCTACCATCGCTACTATTGCTACTGCCATCTTCTAAATCTAATTGACAATATTTTTGTTTAACAGGCAATAAGTCCAATAATTCTGTTACATCATTGATAATATAGTCCGAACAAGTATCATTGATATTATTATAATTATTATTTAATGGTAACCATATAGTTCCACCTAAATTAGCTGCAATTCCACCTAATATATCCGTTTCGAATTTATCACCAATCATTAAACATTGTTGCGGTTCTACACCGAGATAATTGCATGCTTCATGGAATATTTTCTTGTGTGGCTTCTCCCATGGTAAATCACCAGATACTAATATAACATCGAAATAATTATTTAATTTCAAACGATCGATTTTCTCCCATTGTGCACACGATGTACCATTCGTTATTAAACCAATTGAATAATCCTGACGTAATTTATACAATAAATTCTTTATTTCCGGTGTTAATTGTAAATATTCGTAACGCAATTTCAGCCATATCTTGTAGATGTCATCTAATAAACAAAATTATAATATATTAATATTGTGTAGAAAATCTCTATCTATATCTCAATGTCTATTTTTATTCTCATCAAGCTAGAAATTGAGATGATTACTTCAAGACACTATTCAATAATAAACTTATCGATTAATTTGAAATTTTTATTTATTTCCTATGGATTAGTTACATTGTCGGGCTCAATTTAGTCAATCCCACCTCTTAGTGCAACAACTAAATGTAGTACAGTTCCTGGTTTTAATTGATAACTATCAACAGTTCGGTCATCTTTTAATGGTTTGCCTTGATGTATTAAACGTTGTTGTGCAGGTGGTATACCGTCTTTTTCCTCTAATTTCTCTTTTAGAATAATTATTTTATCAGTTGTTTCTACGTCAATTAATATTTCATCACCATTTAATGTTATTATTTTCAATAACATTCAATTAATAGAATTGGAATTTTATTGGAATTTTTGGAGATTTGTCAAAATAAAATAAATGAAAATGACAACAACAACTACTAGATCAATTCGATTTAAATGTTTTAATCATCGAATATCTTTTCATTTTCGAAATATGCAAATTATCGATTAATTACATGTTTTCTAACTACTGGGAAAATTATAATGATTATAACTCATGTATAAATAAAATAACAAGGCTCAGTTAATTATAGAATAGTTAATTAACGGAAAATGATTACTATTAATTAGTAGATACCAATTTTCTAAAAGAAAATGCAACAAAGCCTTCTATAGAGAAAGTTATTCTCTGCCATTTAAATATAACGGTGAACTTCAAGAAAATGTGAATTTTTTAATAATTAAGATTGAATGGTGGGATTTTCAGTGAAACAATTCTTATAAATAATACTGCCATGTCATCTAGTGTTGTTTTCCGCAACTAATCTAGATATTGTTGCATCATTGGCTATAATAAAAGCGTGGGAAATTCGTCACCAATGATCGATCACGAAAACTGTAAGTGACGTAATTTTCTAACTAGATTTAAATTAACTTTCCAATTAATTTCTTATATAAGAGGAAAACTTACCAGCGAATTTATTGTATTGGGCACCTAGAGCTTGCATCCATAATAAACGTCGCCAATTATCCAAACTCATTGCAACATTTTCCGGACATTGACGAAATGTTCTTAAATAAATTTTACATGTAAGCGATGCAATATCAACTGGAACAGCATATTTCTCCCATAAAATTTGTGCCAACTAGATTAATAATAGAAATTTTGTTTTTCAATTATTCTATGTAAATATGAAAACGAAAATCGGAAGAAAAAAAATATGTATGTTCAGGTATATGTACGTTATTTCGATTAATTTAATTGAAACATCGCATTGAAAAAAAGCAATTTATTTATTCAATTATTTTCACATAGAAATTATATTTTGTATAAAAGTGGATAATTGCAAAAAACGGAAAACGATCACAACGAAAATGCAGCAATTCCTTTTTTTTAATGCTTGATATAAAAATTATAATAAATACACCAAACAAGCTCGAAATAAAAACGTATAAATAATAATAAGAAATTTGTTGATTAATCACCAAACAATTTTTTGCCTAATTCCATAAATCGATGATTCCGACAAACACGTAAAGCTTCAGCTTTTTTCAATACATCAACAACACTATCATTAGCATCAACTAAATGACATAAAAAGTCTTCATAGGCTGATTTGATATTAGGCTGTAATGTACCAATTTTGACTTTTTTCAATGTTTGTACAATACCTTCAGCCCATCCACTTTCTATAGCAAATTCCGATATCCATGGTATTTGTGTCAATACACCGGCCATTGTTTGCATACCTAAAAACCACAATTCCATAACTTCCATCCAATGTTCTTTATATGACATATTAACAACCAATGCTGTTGGATCATTCGATTCATCAATTATATAAGCATTCCATAGAAAACGTATTGTAGCTTGAATATAACGACATATCGAGAAATCATTCTTTTTGACTTTACTCGATAATTGTTTCAATAATAATAAACCTAATACAGCTAAATTACCATGTAATACTAAATTTTCTGGTATATCTTTCAATTCGGGTAAATTTTCGAATATAAATTTCAATAATTCGTTAAATATAGTCGATTGTTCAACATATTTCGTTTCTAATACAGTTATATTCATTAAAACATTACAATTACTTATCATAGCTGTACGTGAATTTTGCATATCGGCCAATATTTCCGGTGATAGTTCTTGTTTTGGTTGATTCAAAACTTTCAAACGTTCTGAACGTGGTACTGGTGGACGTTTATAATTAACAATATTCCAATGGAATTCCATAAAATCGTACAAAACTTTATCTTCATTACATTTCAATAATATAGCTCTAGCTGGATCTTCGACAGCTAAATGACATAAGCCAGGTAATAAAATACGTAGAATATCGACATTACTTAATGGATCAATATCGGTTAATTGTCCACCGACTTTTTCCGCTATTTTTCTTGATTTATAAGCATAAAAAGTTTCATTTGCTACTTCCAAAATATAAGGCAATAATTGATAGATTTGTATACGTAAAGCTGACGTTTCTTGTGCTAACCATGCAGCTAATACACGTATTGTTGCACAAACGAATAATTTCTCATCGCCACTCGGTCTATTTTTATCATTCGATATCTTTATCAATAAATTCACAATAGCTGTAAATGCACCTTTCAATCCTGTATATAATGTCTGTTTCTCTTTCTGATCTAAATCCAATTGATCTGTTGTTATATAATTAATTGACAATTCCAATATAATATAACAGGCGGTTATTAGATTTTTTTGTCCGCAAACAGTCTTCAATATTTTCCCATCTAGCTGCATACGAACTTCAATTGCAGCTAATTGTATCAACAACAGGAAGACTTGTTTACCTTTTTCTTCATCAGATAACACCCATTCCACTCCCAATAAGTCTAAAAGACTTGATGTTAGAATTAAAGCCGGATTACGTTGTTGTGGACCGATTTTACTTTGTAAAATATCAGTTAAACCTTTATATAAACAATTTGGCCATGTTTCTTGATCGGAATTTTCAGCAAATTTTTTCGGACAATTAAAAATCATTACATTCAAAATTTCACATAATTCAAATTTACGTTTATCTTGATCGTTTTGAAAATCAACACCGATCTTATTGATTAATGTGTGAAAAGCTTGTGGATTATTCTCATCCCAACTTTTCACACCCATATAATTAATTAATCTTGCTAATATATTTAATGCTTCATCTGATTGGAAACTATCTTGTAGATAGATTTCTTTGAATTTTGTTATACCGTCAGCTGTAATTAATGCTTTCTGTCCTGGTGGAAATGATGCGATACCTTTTAAACAATTATAAGTTTCACCAACTGCCATCAAATCATCATCATTGTCATCGGCTTTTTTAACAACATCGAGAAAAACCGGTACTAGAGCCAACATTTCCGGATTTGTTACTAATTCTTCTTCATTACAAAAGACATTCAAAATCGATAAGGCAACTGATTTATAGATAGACGGTGGACAATCAACAGGCACATCGTTTGTTAATAATAATCGTTTAATATAATCGAAACCAATTGCTTCAAATATAGCCTTTTTTGCTGCTTTATTACAATCTTTACCTTTCACTAATTTCGTTACCATAAATAGTGCGGCGAATTTTTCCGTATCGCTATTAGTATTCTTCAAAATCGCTATACACTTCTTTACAGCATCTGATATTTCACCCATCTTTTCTTATTATTATTATTATTTATTTGACACAATAATATTTGCAATAAATTTCGAAGAATGTTTGTTCACTAATTGATAGGTAAAATGGTACTGCGTCGCCAAGCCAACCATGCGTCAAGGTTATATTTAGTATCAGGCGTCTTGATGCCTTCTAAATTTGGTCATTTTCAACGTCTCATATCGCACAACAAAATTTATTTTTAGATTTTCAGTTCTAATGCCGTTGACTTATTTGAAAATTTTCAAAATCTATACACCTCCACTTTAAAACATAAACGCAAACATACATATTTTTCTAATTCTAATATTTGTCGACTAGTAATATTCAAAAATAGATAATTTAATAGACAAATTCAATAATCAAAACTATTATTTTCGAAATAAATTCTCATGTGTTTTGAGAGGTTAGACTTTTGACAATTGACAGAAAAATTGACATTTGCTAGCTAAAAAACAAATGCGCTTGCGCTACAAACAGCTGATTCAGATGGCAATTTTTCGATGAATTTCACTTAATTTGTAAAATAAATTAAAACGATTTCACTTTACCTTATTACAAACTAATTTATCAGCCTTTCTTGTTGGTATCAAAGTGTTATCGAGATCGAAAAATATCGTGGTGATTTTCTCATAATTTCTCTCATTTTCCATAACTATACTCGAATTGCGTTGTAATTTATTATGAAACAAAAAAAATAAACCAACAAATAATAATAATAAATAAGCGTCACATATGCAAGCTGGCAAAAATTACAGAACAAAAAAAAAAAAGAGTCCAAAGTCAGGAAATGTGGGAGATGAGAAAAAGTAAAATATTCGATTATAATCCCCACCATCGCTGCTGTGGCTAATGTCACAACAGTAATAATGTCATTGCGTCACGAACCGTTCACACAATCTTATCCCGTGGATTTCACTAAACACAGAACTAGATCGCAATTGTGGCAGGAAATTCAAACTAGTTATCGAATTATAATTAACTTTATTGACATTTATAATTTGTTCCTCAATTTTTATATTTTCTCATCAATTATTTGGTATGAATACTGTATATTATTTATAGTTAAACATTTCAATCGATTGTTTCAAGTGTATGCGCAATAAAATCCCTCTAAACTAACAATTGCCAAGTTCCGACGTTTACCTGCCTGCAAATTTTAAAGTACCCCAATTCGTTGTGGGACAAGTCGATTGACTAACTTATAGTGGATAAATTAAATTTTAGTGTGATATTCTTCTATTAATTGAATCACCAGAAATGGCTATAATACAATCAACAACGATATTCTCCTTTGTATTATCGTTAATGAATCGATATTGTAGAAATTATTACAGTTACCGTCAGACTTAACCATCTAATCAAATCTAACAACTTAAAACGGTCACCTGGTATTGATTTCCGACCATTATAACAACAGCAAATAGTACAGCGGCAGCCAATAGGTGTGTTCAATTGTATTTTGTGTATATTTGGGCGGCAATTTCTCCAAATCAAAAACAACCAACAACAAATCTAATAAACAACAAATCAAACTAATTTCGTTTAATAACAGAAATGTATAAAGTGACTTATAAAAGTAGTTGTAACAATAATAATATTAATAATAATAATAATAATAATAATAATAGTAACAATGGTATTGAGTACGGAATGGTCGCAAGTTGAAGTTATCGATTTAATAAATGATGGTTCAGGTTTAGGTTTTGGTATTGTTGGTGGTCGAAGTACTGGTGTTGTTATCAAATCAATTTTACCAGGCGGTATTGCCGATAAAGACAATCGTTTACAAAGCGGCGATCATATATTGCAAATTGGGGATGTTAATTTAAGAGGATTAGCTGCCGATCAAGTAGCCACTGTTCTAAGACAATCTGGGCCACAGGTGGTTAAACATTTTTAATTTCAACAATATGTAAGAATTCACTTGAAATTTGAGCACTTTCTATGTATCTAACTCTAATATGTATGTATATTTTTAGTCTCCAACAAAAAAAATTTACATACATATATTTTTGTAATAATCCAGGAGTCGATCATTAAAGGCAATTATCGAATCGTATTCTGCGCAAAATAAATCTCGATTTTCGATAATTAAACTTACCACTCGTAACTGCACTAATAGAGATTGATATCGAGATACAATCTTGTAGAGACTCAAACTAATTTGGTATTTAAATGGGATCTATAAATAGTACAAATATGACCTGTTAAATAAATAAAAAAGTCTCGTTTATTGGATTTTTTATTTATTCATTTGCTGTAATACACGCTTTTTTATAACTATTCAATTATTAATTGATTCTTATCTTTTGATCAAGATTGATATTTGGCTCAAATTCAACAGAACGAGTCTAAAATCAGAATCAATAATTTCAGTAGAACTCATCTAGTTGCCATTCTCACAAATTTCTTTGTTACACGAAAATAATTGAATACAGTTTTAAAGATAAAGAACCTTCACTATAAAGGGTCGCAGTTATTATTAGATTTTAGGCCTGAGTCATTCGAATAATAATCGTGAATTGATGATAAGAGCCTTTGATTCGTGACTCGTTGTTGTGGTGTATGTTGGGAAAATTGATCGAATTTCCATCAATTGTGACCTTTATTTTGATTTTAGGTCAGAATGGTTGTTGCACGTCCCGTCGAGCCCTCATCAGCCGATTTCCAAAATATCGATTGTTCTGCACCAATTGTTCCAACAAAAATCCTAACCGATTTCGATGAATTGGATCGACAATTACAACAAAACGGCTATACATCATTTTTCCAAACATCAACAACATCGAATATAAACAATGATAATGAAAGCGATTTGAATCAAATTGGCGCCAATTCGCAATCTGTGAAATTATCGAAATCGTTAGATATTGGCAATATTAATAATTTCTCTATATCGCCGATCAATTGTATTTATTCATCATTAAATCCGATCGTTACAAGTGATGTTGTGATAATAAGAGAGGATTATGAGCCATTACCGGAAACGGAACGTCATGAAATCGAATTGAACAAAAATCAATACGGCTTAGGCATAACAATTGCCGGTTATGTATGGGAACGTGAGGATCTCTGTGGGATATTCGTTAAAAGTTTGAATGAGGGAAGTGAGGCTTATCGTTGCGGTAAAATCAATATAAACGATCGTATTATTGAAGTGAATGGTCAGCCGTTACAGGGCCTAACTAATTATCAGGCTGTTGAAAAATTGAAACAAACCGGCGATATCGTCCGATTAACGTTCGAACGTTATTTGAGAGGCCCCAAATTCGAGCATCTACAAGAAGCTTTGGCTAGTCAACAAGAGAAGGATATCAGTCCGCCATCGCCATCCGTCACCACTCTCAGTTGGATACCGATCGAATCTGCTGAGGTAATTTTTCATTAATCATTCGAAAATAATCGATGATAATTCGGTGTGTTTAGGGCCAAATCGAGATCGAAGGCGAGTCTGTAGCGAGTGTTAACAGCGAAATTTACGATCAAAACCCCGAAACTAAAGAGATCTTCATTGAAGACGATTTCGAAGCGAATTTAGAAGACGATCTAGAAACAGCAACCCGGAAAAAATGGGAGAATCTAATCGGTGAAGATTCCGAAATAATTGTCGCCAATTTGACCAAATTAAAAGGTCTCGGTATCAGTTTAGAAGGTACTGTAGATGTTGAAGGTGGTGTTGAATTGCGACCGCATCACTATATTCGATCGATATTGCCGGAAGGGCCGGTCGGTCAAAATGGCAAATTGAATTCCGGCGATGAACTATTGGAGGTGAACGGTCAAAAATTGTTGGGCATCAAGCATGTTGAAGTTGTGAAAATATTGAAAGAACTACCGAATACGGTGCGTTTAGTTTGCGGTAGGAAGAATGATGAAAGTCGCGGCATTATTAATACGTCACAAGATCGGGAAGCTTTCGAAGCGCGCAATATTTTAGGTGGCAGTTTGAAGAATTTATTACCGCAGCCTGAACAAAGACTATTGAAGGCTTTAAGCGATACCAGCATTAACACCTCGACTAGTACCGTCACAATTACTGACGACAAACAACAACAACAAGAACAACAATTAGAAAAATCGAAATCACGTTCAATGGAAATAACGAATTTAGCAATGTGGTCGGATGAAATTGAATATATTGACTTAATGAAAACCGATCGTGGTTTAGGCTTTTCAATATTGGATTATCAAGATCCATTAGATTTGAAATCGACATTGATCGTTGTACGTAGTTTGATACCGAATGGGGCTGCTGAATTAGATGGACGTTTAACACCTGGTGATCGTTTAATTAGTGTTGATGGTAAAATTATCAAAAATGCTACATTAGATCAGGCTGTACAAGCATTGAAAGCCACATTACCGGGTGTTGTTAAATTGGGCATATCGAAGCCTTCATCCAATCATAGAACCAATAAATCCACAAGCATTAATTAAACTTTATTATTATTATTATAAATTATTACTACTATTAATAGTATTTGTTATTTTTTCAAAGAGAAACTTTAAAGGAATTGACGCTTATATTATAAATTGATGCTTGTGAATAACTCTTCCACAATTTTTATCAGTTCTCCCGCACAATTATATCCATATGTACTTTTCAATGGATAAAATTATTGATAGTAGAGAATTTATGTAAATTATATACAATATTAATAAATAAAATTATGATGACATAAAAATTGTCACTTCAATGAATTCAACACTATACTTTGTCGCTAGCCATCATTTTCACTATTGACTTTATATGAGATGAATACATGTGTTCCTTAGCAACGGCAATAAACAAAGAATGATGGTGGCTAGCGAAAAAGTCATGCGCTTGATTAATTAAGACTAGAGAAGCTTCACTTCGATTGTACGCTTATATGGATTCATTACGTGAATAATTTTTTTTTGAGAAAGGGAAATAACGATAGCCCTTCAATATGACTGTTATCAATTTATTATTTGAATATTTCGTTTTATTTTTAAATATTTCAATATCATCAACGACACTATTTGAAATCACTAATTGACATACAACAACCAACGATTAAAATAGACTACAATAGAATATTTCGTTTACAATTTGGCAACTGATTTTTCAAAATTTTGTAAAAATCCTCCCTCCATATTATATATATATATATATCTATATATTGATAACAATTAGAAAAATAAAAAAATAACACAAATCAATGATAAATCCACCATATGTCTTATATAAAGATAGAGTGAGTAAGATACATATAGATATGCAAATTTGGACGAAATTCAATTTAATTAATTATTTATAAAATTAGCAAAATAATCACATTGATTTCAAGATATTTATCGATTATTAACATTATATTCTAATAGATCTATCGGATAATAGAGGCCAGCTCTTTAATCCGATTATTTCCACAAGAAAATTATAAATCACAGTTGAAATAATAACCAATCTTATTATCTACGTCGTTATATAAGCAATTTAGAAACAAAAGAATGAGTATATAATTATTTTATTATAGTTAAATTTTAAATAGAAGACACCATCCGCGAATCAAACAAACGGATGGTCTCTATTCAGTTAAAATTCATCAATGATCAAGCTGAAATTTTGATTGAAATACACATTAAGTCATGCAAACAGTTAAATAGTTTTAATTTTTTTTAATATTAATAATTTTCGATATGAGAGAAATTGTACGTATTTATTCAA
>JAZBGZ010000137.1:67074-81033 GCA_037414795.1 Stenodera caucasica | reverse complement strand
GGTTGCTGTTTTTCGTAGCCGATAAGGAGATGAGAAATTTCTCCCAGCAAGTCATGAAAAATTCATTTCAACACCACTAAAATGAGAAAAAATCAACATAATAATATATAATGATAATGCATTTTCCAGGACTTTTCCGATATCACTTGATATATCTCAACTTGAACCAGACATTTTCCAGATATTTTTATTTCTCACGAAGCTTGTATAATGTAACTTCAAACTATTAAGCGAAATGAGCATAAAGTTCATGAAAATTAGAAAAAGCCTTGCAAGTGACTTGTGCGATTTTGCAAGACGAGAAAATGGGTTATTTTCCAACTAACTGATGAGTCATCAAGTGTTGACAAAAATAACTACTATCCGTTTTGCGTCTTTTTATTTATCGATATCATAAAATCTTACAATAAAATATTATATGTTAGAATATTGACTTTCTATAAAGTCGTGGAACAATAACTAGTTCGAATTGTTATTTAGATAGCAACAATGGCCCTTGATCTACTCCATCAAAGTGGTAGGTTTCGTATTCAGCATTTACCAGGTACCCCTTTACGTCTTCGAATTGGTTTACATACGGGTCCTTGTTGTGCGGGGGTTGTTGGACTAACAATGCCAAGATATTGTTTATTTGGCGATACTGTCAATACAGCATCTCGTATGGAATCGACCGGTAAACAAATATATTACCTCAATCTTCTATAATCGATATACAGGATGTCCAAATATTTCGGCTATTTATATTTTAGTTTCCTATAACTGGACCAAAAGTACCAAAATCAAGTAGTAAGTAACGTGAACAAGGTCCACGACGAACACTCTTTAATGTAAAAAATATTTCATTAATCTTTTTGTAGAAAATTGACACAAATTCTCGAAAAAAAAATTCTCAGGACTCAAAAATATAATTTAGATACTCCAATTTTATTCGAATATAAATAAGGATTGTTCAGCTAAAAAATCCGGGAACGATTACTAGAAAATTACAGCAGTTTCAAAATTGGAGCAATTTGATAATTAAATTTTCATTTAAATCAAAGGACTCAGATTGTGCGATTGTTTTATGTTGCTTAGCAACAAATCACTAGATTGCTGAAGCACAAAACGGAAGTAATATATTATCTGAATCATAGCACCTTTGATAAATTCATATGATAAAAATCTAATTATCTGGTTGTTCCAATTTCAAAATTTCTGTAACTTTTTTGATAACAGTCCGGGCAAATGTTCATTAATTCATTACAACCATCTCTTGAATCAGGCAACCCGGATACATCCTGTATATTGACTTAGATATAATTAGATTTATTTATATTTGGAAATGATAATAATAAGAATGAAATAGGGGCCGCTTGGAGGATACATTTGTCTGAAACAACAAAAGACCGTTTGGAATGTGCAGGTGGTTATCATTTAGAATATCGTGGACCTACAGAAATCAAAGGCAAAGGAACAATGCAGACGTATTGGTTATTGGGGAAAACTGGCTTCGATAAAACATTACCAACCCCACCACCATTAGAGTAAGTGCGAATTTTATGTATTATAATAAATAACGGTGATGGTTGGGAATTTGCCAAATATTTTCGTATTATAAATTACAACAGAATCAAGAGAGAAATACTACAGATTTTACGCATGTAATAGAGACGTCGATAAAACCCATTAAAATTTACAACCGCTTTTTTGCTCATGAATTGTCTAAGATTTCGTCTTTCTTGAAAAATATTGCACGATTCATTCAAAAAAAACTAAATGAATAGAAGACAAAAAAATTCCATTTAATTATTCTGTATTTAATCTGATAAAAACATCGATTGGTTAATTAACCGTGAAATTTTACAGTTCTAAATGGCGGATGCGCCAGTAGATTTTTTCTTGGTTGTTATAAACTCGATGCGATATAAAAAATGTTCGAATAATTAACTAGAATGATTCGCCAACTAACGATAATGAATTTTCTCTGTTGGGAATATATATGCCAGTTGATGGACATTATAGTGAATTTTTTCTATTTATTTCGTAGAATCGCCTGACAAAAATAGAACAGTTTTTCTTTATTGTTGTTTCTCTTCTATTAAAGTGAAAAACTTTCTAATTCCATCTCGAATTTTCCTATTTTCTCCCACATAATACTTAATATTCTATGAGAGAAGTTCATTTTTTGTTTTCATATCTACTATGTTTTCGATCAATACACGATTTTTCTCCATTAAATTTATTCACAATAAAAGAATTGTACTTAATTAAAATTAATACTTATTTATATTTGATTTACCGCAATCCTCAGAGAGAGTCACGGGTATGTATTAAACACGATCTATAATGCTTGAGCTAATTTCGAAACTATCAATTACGAATTATATTGTTTTCACTACTACAATATGATCTAATGAGCTTTGGTAACTTCCTGAAATTTCTAGACTCGATGAAAGTTTGGTTATTGAAACAAGATCAATGAGTAACAATAATATGACACGTGAGGAGTCTACTAATGATTCGATTGACTCACGACTACAACAACAACAACAACAACAACAAGCATCAATTTCAGACGAGGCCCAATCGAAATCACCAAATCCAAATCCTTCATTCATAAAAACGATGGAAAATTCGAAATTTTCAACATTAGTAAAAACTATAGACGAAACATCGAATAGCAGGTGAGAGCTCTCTCATATTATCCTTATTTACTCCTATAATAGGTTTAACGAAGAGAAAAGATTGAGATACAACTTGAAACGTAGCTCTTCAAATTTAGGTTGCTCTAACATTATGTTGTATAGTGAGAGGGTGGGCGAGAACGAGCTAAATGTAGTGCCACGATAATTGAATTATTCAGTTTTATGTATGAGTTGTGTTTATCTTTGCTTGTACATTAAGGAATAAAGTTTGTTTAGAGAACTAGATTTTCCTGCATGGACGATTATATCAGCTTAAACACTTAACGATTACTTGTTATGTGGCTTTAACAATTAACTTGAGAATAATGACTAGCCGCCTATTTTATTGAGGTATTCTTATCGACATTAAAGCAATAATTTACGAATCTGAATAATACCATCTAAAGAAAGCGAATAAATTTCTGTTTGAGAAAACAGTAAATTTGAAGAATGGTGGATGCGCCGGTGAATTCAATTTATTTCTGTTTTATTGTATAGAATTGTTTTATTTTTCTAATTTAAATCTCTCGAATTTTTATTGCCAATAATTCAATGATTAGATCGATTTGTGATATTTGAGAGGAGGTCTATTGAAAAATGGTGGATGCGCCGAGTGAATTCAATTTATCAACGATGCCTTTTAATTTCCTATAAATTTTTTACAATGAACTCTAAATCATCGAGTTTGTTAAGAAAAATTGCTGTGAGATACTTCCGACAGTTTTCTTGTTGAATATTCCATTAAATTAATATTTTATAGACAATTTTCGAATTTCCTTTTACGCTTACATTAAAATCCTGCCTCTTTCTATTTTATATAAATTTTTAGATCAATTTCTATATAGGCGGGTAATAAAAACTAATTTATACTTTAGAGCTTTTGTAGAGAAGCCTAAATTTCAATATACAAATTTTATTGTCAATAAAACTAGTTGAATCATGTGATTTCAATTTGTCCCCCTATCGAATTTTCTTCAAAATGCAGCACGTTATTTTCAATAAAATCGAATCAGAGTTGATTCAATCTCTGTAATATTATCGAATTTAATGGTGTTATCCGTACTATCGTCTTATGAATGGGGAATTCCACCGAATTAACTAAGTTCGTTTCTGTAATTAGTTTTATTATAATTACGATCTTCCATTTCTGTTTCGCATATAGATTGAGTTTCTGCTTGATTATAATTGCTTTAAGAAGTGGCGTCGAATCGATTTTCACTATGAAATTTATTATTCCATCAGGTCGGATTTTCATATAGTGAAGAGTACATCAAGCGATTTACCAATGTCGTTGGGCACACCGGTTTCAGCAACAGAAGTGGCTGCTGCTCTACTTGGAGCTTCCACCAGTTCATTATGTGGCTATCGGCGACATCGTAAAATTCAAGAAGAAGAAGATCTCAGTACACCGTACAATCATTATAAATGTTTAAGTCCGAAACATCGAGTTGGAAAATTATTACGCCGCCAATTCAGCTTAGATCGGACTGAAGAGATCCGATCGGAAGAATCGATACATATTGTAAGTATTAATTTTGATTGAAATCGAGTTGATTCGTTTTTTGTGGAGAGCAAAAATAAATAGAAACATGAATTTAGATTTAATGTTCAACAAGTAGTTGGAATTTTGTATTCATGATTGTAATCTTCCAGTCGGAATTCAAATATTCCGATTAAATTTCGATGATTAATTTGCATTCCAATCGAATATACCTAATGAACTTTCGGTCATATCCGCGGATTACGTCCAATCAAATCGATATGGATGTCGCATTCCTTCATGAAATCGAATGAAATTCCATTAATTTCTCCAATTACTAATGAGTCGGGAATACAGAAAATTCCACTAGAGAAATAAGCTACAGGAACGAGCTCCCAATCGAAAGAAATTGTATTTGCGAGGAAGTAGAACGTTGAAAAGCCATTAAAGACTAACAAGATTATTAACAAAGTGTAACAATATTGGGAAAATGCTTGTATTTTCGAACTTTCTACAAGAAGAAAGCTGGAATAAATTGTAACTTTGCTGCAATTTTCCAACATTATATTGTTGTCGCCTTCAAATAATGTCATTTTAGCGAGTCGTTCAAATTCCACCATTAATTTAATAATGCTGTAGTTATCCCCAACTTGTCTGTTGTCAGTGAGATTTTATTCTCCACATTCACCTGCTTAGCTCGAGGTAGTTTTTTGTTCGACCCTTATATAAGTTCTTTATTTTCCCATTTCTCTTACTGTCGTCAACAACAGGCTCTGAAATAACATAAATATCGAATACTGTATTCTGGAAAATTCACAAATCCAAAACAAAATATTAAAATCGACTTCCGGTCAGTTGGGATTTCCGACCTTTTCATATCTTAGTGTTTTTTATTATTATTTTTTTGTATATAAAAAGTTATAATCATCCCAAGCGTTAGTTAGTTTGTTGTTTTTTTCTATCTTTTGGTACAACGCCTCGTGTTTCCACTTAATAAATTGTTGAGTCACGTGTACACCGTTTTCCAATAACGATCAACCTCTTTGAATAATCTATTTCCTGTATAGTCCTCAATAAACCTTTCAGGGCTACTAAAATATTTAAGATGAAATGATTTTTCTGTCGCTAAGGTAATTCCGATTTTTTCGAATACAATAACAGGATTAATTGACATGTGAAATGGAAACGATTGTTTTGGGACTCTATTTTCTTCTTTGTTCCAAATCTGAACAAAGTTATTTTATACAAAATTATGACCTTTGAATACGTAATTCATTATTAATAATAAAACTTTTCTATCACAATACAATTAATTTATATTCGAAACTCGTAATATATGAATTATAATTTGATGAAGGCAAGCCCGCATCTGATAACTTCAGATAAAATAACACAATAAATTCCAATTATTCTCGAATTAACAAGAAATTCGCAATTTCTATATTAAAAATTTAATATTAAATTCAACCCTCTAGCGATATTTCTCTTTAGACGATGTCGTGTTGAACAACTCAATCTTAAATTATACCAGAATCTCTATTTATTGAAGAAAATGTTGTACGTCTTTACAGCGTAATATAGAAATTTGAAACAATAAGAATAATCGATCAATAAAACCAATATTTGTAATTTGAAATTTGTTGATTCCAGAAGGCTCCGAAACTGTTCAAACAGAATTCAGCGGGAGCTGCTGATTTAGAAAAAATTGAAGAAGTTCCAGTTTGTGGCAAAATTACTTCACCAACACCACCGACATCAGCAGCGAGTACTTCAACACCCCTTCAATGCACCCTCTCAATATCAGTCGATTCTCTAATACATTAGAAGAATTCTAGAAATTGAAATTCCCCAAAACAATAATTTTTAGACAATCAATTTATAATTCCAAAACTATACTTTGTTTTGTTTTTTTGTTTCTTTAATCTAATTTATATCAATGTTGATGATTAATTAATTAAGTTTCATCAAGTAGCAGTTGTAATAGTTGATAATTGGAATAATTCATGTAAATTTAGCGAGAAATAAAATATACAATTGTCAAAAAATTGATAATAAAAATTCAAATGTTTGATGATAAAACGCACATCCTTTAACCCTCGATAACGAAATTTACGATAAGCAATTTATTAAATGTGTCCTTCTCTAAAAATTGATAAGACTCTAAACACCCTCTTTACGAATTTGGAAATTATTAAATGTTAATATAATGCGATTGTTTCTGTTTATCAAATTTTATTGTAGATTTTTCATTTCTAATTTGGATGTTTCCAGACATTTAGATTTTGATTGTTTAGAAACAATAATAGTTGAATAAAGACATCACATAAATTATTTTAAATCAATGTTGATATGTTTAAAATAATAAGAACAATTTATGAATGTTGTTAATTATAAACTAATAATAAATTTATCGACTTTTTTCTATTCCACTTTATTCGATGATGACGATGATTTTATCTGTAAATAAACACACAGAATGTTGGATAGTTGTTCATTTTATTGATTCCTACCAAACTCGATTTCACCAACTACAGTTAAATTTGATTAATTTAACATACTTTATCAAATATTTACCATTTCAACTATTTTAAAGCACATCCAATTATTTCCTGTAATGGAACTCAGTTAATGTGACTGTTAGCAATTCGTAAATCTTGAAAATTCAATAAAAACCGATTTCGGACTTTTGAATCTGGTTTGTCTTATTCTGAAAGCGGTTTTTTTTTCAACTATATGCAGTTATGTTGAGATAAATCTCAAAGGAAGTTGGAAGTTTGGGCCTAATTTAGTGGAGAAAGATCAGAAAGAAGCTCAGCTCCGGATGAGTCGATTGAAATGGAATAAAAAACTTTCCATATCTGAAAAAAAATATTCTTTTGAAAAATATAGAGTCTGTTTCGGCAAAGTAGAAATCAAAATTATTTATATCAAAAAATTGTTTGCTACTAATGGACAGTCTATCATGTTGAGTGCTCCAAATGGATTGGTTCGTTAATAGAAATGTTGGTTTTTGACGTCTTATTTTCATATAAGAAATCGACGATCATTACTGAGTCTCCACCTCATCAAATATTAAAACAACCCTCAATAGTTAAGTGTTGATTATTGCTAGGAATAATATAAAGGGGTGGCGTCAAAGGCCACGTGTACTGAATGTTGACCTGTTCACAGTTCTTAACAAAATATATACATGTTTTTAATGGTCTTACCTGTCAACTGTCATTCAAATCAAAATAATAAATAATAAAATAGAGGCGAGCGAAGCGGAAAATGTGCATATAAAAGCATCGAATAGTTGCTCGATAATAAACAGATTTGTTCAAACAGCGGCCGGTGTGCGAGATTACCAGAAATGGGTAAAGTTTTGTTTTGAATTCGTTTATTTCTAGTTTCAAATAACTGAAGGAAAATTGGAAAATTTAGGCAGAACTCTACCAGCACCGGTGCCTTGTAGCGTTTGCGGTGATCGCTCCTTCGGGAAACATTACGGCGTCTATTGTTGTGATGGTTGTTCGTGTTTTTTTAAACGGAGCGTCAGAAAAAACATCATCTACACGTGCATTTGTAAGTTTTCCATATTTTATTCGACGAACGTTTATAAAATTCGTTATGGGTAATTCAGCTGGCGATGGTCGTTGCGTTGTGGATAAAGCCCGACGGAATTGGTGTCCATATTGCCGACTTCAACGCTGTTTCTCCGTCCAAATGAACGTCTCCGGTGAAATTCCACAAATTATCACCATTCCAAAATAATAATAAAAAAAATAATTTATATTCTAGCGGTACAAGAGGAACGTGGTCCGCGTAAGCCGAAATTCAGAAAATCTGAAATTATAAATTATTCGTATCAAGTTCAATTGAGAAATTTCCCGGAAAATTCGTCAACTCACGAATTGGCCTCGCAAATTCTTTTAATTGCCATCAGACAAGTCCGTTATAATACAGCCGGTTTTGGTTTGTTGAGTCGCACATCGCAGAATACGATTTTGGGCCATTTATGGGCGCCTTTATTCCTGTTGAGGGCCGCCCATTGGTCGATTGAAACAATGAATCTTCTACCGAATTGTCGACGAACGTTCGCAACAATTCGCGAATTGAAATTAGATTTAATTGATTTGGAATTAATTGAAAATTTATTATTGTGCCGCAACGACTTATTGTTGGAGAATGATGGAGAAGCGAGTCTAGCTGGTAATTTACAAGAACGCACCATTGATGGATTATCGATCAAAATGGGATTGAATCGAGCCAGATTCTCGAAAATTCTATTATCAATTCCAATACTCTTCATACCATCAGCTACGATACTACATGCTTTATTATTTAAACCAATTATTGGTAATGTACCTATAGAAACTGTTCTAGCTACCATATAATTCGGTTTAAATTACGTCAGTTTTATAATTTAACAATGCGCACACATGTTTTTGGCTTCATTACGGATCAAACGAATTTTCAATGTAGGAATTTAGGTAACGGTGCTTTCTGTGTAGATTTGAAACGGCTTTCATGTGGTCTGATTGCGGTGTCTTAATTGAAATGGGAATTTCCATTCGACTTGAAAATTAATACAAATTGGAATAACAATACAGGAAAATCTGTCTAAAGAGATCGTAATAGAGATACTATTAGAAATTATCAATAATGAAAAGTTGTCTTAACATTGGTACAAATAAAAAATTCGAATAATATTTGAAATAAAAGCAAGTGGTAAAAATGGTGGATGCGCCGGGTTAACTCAATTATCTCTATTCTCATTCATCATCAATTTCGTTATAAAGATAAATGCCTAAAAATTTTTGAATTGGATCACTCAATATCCTGGAAAGAGACGGCCACTTCGGGGAATTGTCGAAAATTCGTCTAGATGCTGACAATTTTAATTTTTCAAATCCTGTCATGTTGGGAATTATATTTTCAGAATTTTTTCTCAGAAGGGAATTATTGGGATCATTAAACAAAATCACAATCAATTATTATTTCTAATTATTTTATTTTAATCGATACAATGATAATATTAGGACAATATTTACATACAAGATAACAACAGGTTACACTTATTTACAGTAATAGTTGATTAAACAAATCTAGAAAGCTTATATTGTATTGTTTTAATCTAGCGATACGTATTTCATCTGTTTTTTTTTCTCCACTATACTCAATATGAGTTGTAATTCTTCAAAATGGAACTTCTTATTTCTTTACTAAGAAATCAGACAATTTTCTGCAATATTTTTTATTGTAGAATAACGTTTATAATTGTAAATTTTGTCGATTATACAATAAAGTCAATAAATTTATTTATGTGATTTTATAATGGATTGTGTTAATATTGCACGACAATGAAATAAATATTTCCATTCAATAGAGAATAAATAAAAATTGGAACAACTAAAATTTACAATCACAAAAAGAATTATTTTTATTTTTCAATTTGGACAAATCCATCACAGTATTATTGAAAAACAATTTAATAAAAGTGACGGTTGATGATTTTTTG
This sequence comes from Stenodera caucasica, assembly GCA_037414795.1. Classification (NCBI taxonomy): domain Eukaryota; kingdom Metazoa; phylum Arthropoda; class Insecta; order Coleoptera; family Meloidae; genus Stenodera; species Stenodera caucasica. Next base: position 71,390 of record JAZBGZ010000137.1, on the reverse strand, counting down.
ATTAAGTCGTAGCCATCAATTTAGCCGCAGCTGTGACATGATGTTGATGATGATAGGCAACTTCTGGATTGTTGTTTGTTGTTGAATTACTAGCGGTAAAACCGAATATCTGTTGATATGAATATGATTGATTCTGCAAACAATTATATTCATAGCCTGGTTCACTTTTTATGGCACTTGTACTTGTTGAAGGCAACAATGAGGTCTGGCCCAAATATGGGCGGTCTATCGGCGATTGTTTTTCTAGCTGATGATTATGATGACTCTGCGTTTGGGATTGTTGTTGTTGTTGATTTTGTTGGGGATGTTGTTGTTGTTGTTGTTGTGAGCTATGATGATTGAGAGGTTGTTTGGACTCTAAAATTGAAACAATTCTCACTGAAACTACATATTTTTCATAATAGAAAGACAAAAGTTGATTCAATTTATAGTATGATAAAATAAATAGTCTTGAAACAAAGTCAAAAATCTGACATGTGTTGAGAGTGGATAAATTTTCTTTATTATAGAAAAATTTACTTCGTTATGACAACTTGATTGATAGTGATAGAGCACTTATTCTCATATTTTATGATGTTGAAACATAGTAATATTCAAATACATCATACGTTCTGATGAATTCAAATGTCACTCACTGTATTTAATTCTATCATTTATTGTAATTTTATCCCACATTTGAAGTTGAAAACTCAACAAGTTTGAGAAAAGTGGGCTGTTATGCAACTAGTTATACATATGGAGCTTCTGTACAATAGCGCCATCTGATCGCTTTCCCAAAAACATCAAAACTTTTACCCCATTTACTCTTTATTTTCTCTATATTATATTCAGATTCTTTTCTATACTTCAATTTTGCACTATCGCTCATCAATTATTCAATTGTTAATGTGATCATTTATTTGTCAATTATCTAAGTGCATCATTTTGCTTTTGAGTTCAATTTTCTTCGGTGAGTCTTTTATTATTTTATTCACCTTATTATTATAAATCATTCCACTCATTAGTCTATATATTTCAATAAATTATTAAGATACTGTTTATTTATAAAATTTCTAATACGATAAATTTTTGGGTTACGTGTCAAATTTATTTTCACTCTTCTTTCTTTATCCGTATAATCCGCTCAGATACATAATGTGAGGGAGTGAGATGGAGCGTGGGTGGTGACAAAAAAAAATCATTATTATTATGCCACATCTCTTTACCACTTAACAGGAGAACATAAGCGATGAACAGTGATAAAATATACATGATCTCTATCTGAATTCTCTAACCGGACCCATCTCTATTAAAACTTTACCAATTATACCCCACTCTTTCGAATTGATAAACCAATCAAATCGCTATAAAGGCGTATCCCCTATTCTATATGTATAAGATATACTGTATATCGGCAATCAAATCTTATTTATATGTATATAAATATAAATACATACCATCAACTGGGGCGGAGTTTGTATCGTCGCGTTCACCGCCAATAGGCTTCTTTGGTTTACGCTTGCGCGTTTGTATCCCATCCTTACGCATTGCTAATGGTCGATTTACACCGTGCAATTTAAAATATAAACCGCAAGCATTACAAACTGGTTCGCCATCGTTATTACGACGCCATAATGTCGTTGTACGTGTACCGCAATTCGTACAACATAAGCCTAAGCGCCTTGTGGCCGTCTGAAATGAGAAGTCCTGTCAAAGATAAAAACCGAAAATAAAAGGGGAAGAAAACAAATAACTGTATTTTTTTTTTGTTAATAATTTTAATCCAAATAATCAACTCACCAATCGTTTAGACGGCTTGATTAAGGGCCGATTCATTCCGTTCATTTTGTGGTATAGGCCACAGGCGTTACAGAGATAATGGCCGGTGCCGTCGCGACGCCACAATGGGGTGGAAATTGCGCCGCAATTGACGCACTCTCGTCCCTCACCAAACTGGTATTCCATGTCTGAAAACAACATTTTTCATTTGTAGAATTGATCAATTAAATTTAACTTCAGATTAAATTGTGCGAAATAGATGTAATTTTGATATTATTCGATCATAATTTCGATTTACGGCTAGATTCTATCCTGTTATCATCAAAAAAAAACAACTGGGAATTGCCAGCCGTCGGATTTATTCACTCAAAGCACTTACTTCAGAACATGTGATAAAATACATCAGTGTAAATTACATTTCAAAGCCGACTTGATAAGGCGAACTATAACTGTAAAGATTCAAACACAACAGATCACATCTTGAGTATATTTTTTACCCAAGCAATTTGTCTGTAGTTAACCACTTGTCATTTTTAAAATTTCGGCAAATTTCTCTTCAAACTAGATAACCGATAGCTTATCTCTGTTTAACACTAGCAAAACGATAAGATGGGATAATGAAAGAAATGGATATCTACCATATGGAGATGTTCGCTGAAAGCCTGTCCCATCGTACGGTCGCCACGACCCCATCATCATATTTTGTGTATAGAATTGTCCGGCTGATAGAGCACTGGCATGGGGTGCTGTTGATAATGTATGGGCCGATGGGGTTGTCATATCGCTATAAGTCGCCCCCGTATGGGGCCAATTGGCTTGATGTGCGGCCGCCGCCGCTGCTGCTGCAACAAAATGGCCCCCAGTCGCCGATGGATATTGCGGTACAGTCCGACTACTAGGAACATAAACCGGGGATTGTTGATGGAGATGGTGTTGATGATGGAACGTTGAATTGCCGTCACTATAACCACCGCTATTAGTCGTCGAATGGAACATGATGACGATCTGGATGGAGATGATTGTAGTTGATTTTTTAAAATAACTACTTCATCGCATCATCTGAAATAAAATAATGATGATAATTTCTATTCCAATGATAATATGATCTTGGTCGGGATATAAATTGTATGGGTATGAAAAAAAAAAGCTGACGCGATATATAAGTGGGGTGTGGTGTTTTCGAATTAAAATTCTAAGAACAAGTTCATTGTCTTGTGTATGTGTTTGTGTGTGTGTGTGAATGTTTCAAGAGTTGGTTGGTGGATCTGTTCAACGACTTTGTCTTGCTAATGACTTCCAATATTATATCCAGACCGTACCACCAATGATCAGAGCCGGACTGGAGTTTTTTCGATAGCTATTTTCGAATGTTCAAAAATTCTTCCAAGAAGAAAAAAATTCAAATAAAGAACGAAGTGGGCTCGAATAGTTCCAATACATCACTGTACAAATACCACAAATAGTTTTAAATTAAAAATATATACCTACGAAAAACACTCCAGCTATACATATCGGTCTTGAAACTTGAATATTATAAGGATTCAGCCTAATGGCTACGAGATTTATTACCAATTCCAACATATATTTATTTACATATCCCCATATAAATACAAGTATATAATATAACTTCTTGAATATATAAATAAAGTATGTAAAAATTATATAGCTATATTATTAGTTGTATGTTTCTTTAATTATAAATTATCATTTAATCGTGGAGTTGTAAATTAATCCAATTTATGGCAACTCGAATTTATAATTTGATTAAAGGAGAAATATGGAAAAAGAAACAGAGAAAATGGGGAGAAAATACGAGCTGGAAAGATATAACAATAATAAAACAGCAGAAATTTTTATTATTACTCAGTAATTATAGAACTTTCTTCGTTCAATTTAATTATTTAATTTCTCGATTTTAATTATGACCCCGCAATTTTTTTGTTTTTATACCAAATTTCACGTAAGTATTTCGAATTAATTGTCTGGACATAAAATTTGAGAATGATCTGATAAAATACGAAACGATGAAATTGTACAATCCGATCGTTATATATGTGAGCAGATTTGAACATAAAGAAGAACTGATTAATAGAAACCTTCCATTATCAATTGGTGGCGCCTACTTGATAAATAATCAATTATCTTTTAATTATCGTATCGAAAACAAAACAGTTGCGTTTTGGTAAAAATTTCTTATCAATTTTGAATGATTTAAAGATAGAATGGATGCAAGCTGCACTTTTCAGCTATCGTAATAATGAGGTGGGCCCTAATGAAATCAACGATAAGATAAGACGACGAAATTAGTCTAAGATTATTATTATTATTATCATTATTATTATTAATCATGCGATTTCTAGAAATATTTTAGTTTTTATTATTTGCGAAATTTTATGTAAAATTATGAGGGTGAAATCGAGGCGGGCCTCCTGGTTGTCTTATCAATAAATGCTGGTTATTATCACTAATAACAACAACTACTGATTAGTTATTTATGTGTAATGTTATCAACATCATTGACATGGAACACAATGGAAATGAGCGTTTATTATCTGTTA
>JAZBGZ010000137.1:47451-67018 GCA_037414795.1 Stenodera caucasica | reverse complement strand
TAACAGTGATAATTTTTATCAAAAGCACAAAAACAAACGCAATTGAAAAAAATCTGTAACAAATTGTATGAAATGTTTAACGAACATGCTGGCCATATGTTTACCGTAAAACAGCCCTCTACGATTTACAAAGGGTAATTATTGGTGTTGAAAACGACGTTAGTTGGATGCCTTCTAGTTTTCGGTTTTGGAAATTGACGAATTTCTTTCTATAAATGTCGTTATGGTATGCCAATGGGTCACATTTCTGGCACACGATCGCTGACAGATCAGTTACACTTTGATCTACAACATCCCGTCGAATTGTAAAGGGGATGATTTTACAAAATTATTTACAACACACAAATCTATACAACAACGATGATTTAATTGATTTTCGGAATTTTTTTTCCTGTTGTTGGATTTTTTTTGATTTTGTATTTATGAGGGTGATGGATGATTCACGTAAACAACTGGCATATATCGCGGAAATACCGATAATGATATCTTTTATACAATTAGTGAGACTTGGAATACATTTAGAATTGATAAGTTTGAATATCTTATCAAAAACTAGACCCACGCATTTAGCTACACAATTGTTTATCAGTTTAGACTTGGCCAACTAACTAATATATTATTATATGACTTATCACCAACTATTTTAAAGTAATATTCTTTGTTAAATAATTTCCAACGATTTTCCAACAATAATTTAACCAATCTGAAATGACACAAATCCGTTCATAATGAATTGTTATTATTCAACTTTCTTCCGTGTTCCTCTATTTGTTGATTATTGTTGAATTAACCTCTTATCAATAACTCACACACACACGAACTTTTACTACCATCTCTTCATTAATACCTCCTAATGCACAAACATTAGTCCACCATAGAATTTTATTGTGTTAATGGAAATTATAATAGAGACGAAAAAGTTCTCTCAATAAATCTAATAAAACGTGTAGGAAACGATAGAGCTCTATTTAGACACGTGCCGATTGATCAATTTCACCACGATTTCTCAAAAAAGAGTGCTCTCTCTCTCTTTTGTTACTGATAGAGATATTAGTCTCCAATTGGAAAAAATAGTGGCCAGACATCTGCCCTAAGTCTAAATCTAATTACACATCGATTAGTTCAAACAATGGTTTTCCATTAGGTAACTCACGATTATTGGAAGTAAAAAACTTCATTTTTTATGGTTGAAGATTTTCCAGTGAAATAGAGAAAATTCGATGATTTTTCATGAAATAGACACATGGGTGGATAATTAATGGTGGCAATTTTTCACAACCCTAGCGACACATCTGTCTTTGTAAAATACCACGTGTCGACTGATGATGGGACATCTGATCTAATAGGTCATTAGTAAATGTTGAAAATATAACAAAAATAAACTAATCAACAATTCGATAATTGTTATTATTATTGTAGACTGATCCTCGGATCGGTTCCGAACTACATTATCTATACGATTCATATTTATTAGTTTCGCGTTAGCGAAATTGCATCATTGAAAAATTGTGACTGTTACAACGAAAGAAAATAAAGAAATAATGTCACAATTTAAAAAAATTATCGCATATATTTCAAATAATTGCTAATTATCAAAGTAAGGTTTATTTTCGCAGTATTTTTGAAAATAACGCACGTTAAACTCAATACAACCTCATCTACATATTAAAGTGGAGTATAGTAAAATCGAAAAGTGAGATAAAATTTGTTTTTTTTTTTTGAGTATCTAATATTGAAAATAATGGCATACATAAAAACCATACTATCAGTGAAAAGTTGGAGATGTTGTGTCGCGAGTGGGTGCGGTTGTTGATGTTATCATCATCATCATCATCATCATCATCATCATAATCGCGGTAAAACAATGAATAAAATAATGAAATATTTTTTTTCAAAATGAAAGCCTTGATTGATTATGAGTGTAGAATTTTGAATTATTTATGAGATAGAAATGTCACTAAATTCAGAGTCGACAACTCAACATCTGCACAACTGTCAACTTTAACAGGATAAATTTGGGAACTTTTAGTATTATTAGGGTCTTTAAACAGTTCAATTAAAATTGTAGATGAACTAAATTAAATAACATTTTACAATTTTCGATATCTTGATGATTTAAGTACTACCGAGATATGATGTTCGTCAAAATTCAAGAGGCGCTTTTTCTCTCTCCATATATGTGTTTTGTATAAAAGCGGCTCCATTAGGGCGCATTTTAATGTGTTAGAAAACGATGACACACACACACACACACACACACACACAATCAGATTAGAGTTAAGGCGGTATTGAGGCTTTGATTTTCAAGAGACATCGTCCCTAGTCGTTTTTATGTGACATTATACAGGCGCCGGTGAACCACAAATCGACTCAATCTCGATACGTTTTCAAGAATCAAACGATAAAATTCTAATTGTTTTGGAAATTAATTTTTCAGAAATTTTCTATTATATATTGATTGAGAATTAGCTGTATCAAGTGGGATATGGAGAGTTAAGTCATCTATGCCAACATAAATATAATAGCGTCGATCCTGAATTGTCCGACAACATTGTCCTGGTTGCTGTCGTTGTTGTTGTTGTTGTTGTTGTTGTTGTCGTAGTTGTCGTGATCGTCTCCGAAAAAGTGGTCAAGGTGACAAGAGGGGCCAGATGACCGGCGCGACATTACACAGAAACCCTTTCTGGGGCCGGCTCCATTCTGGCCGACCTGTCATCAGATATTGCCACACCGGAATTGTATCAATTAGGATTACTACTCTTTATAATACTCTTGTTGGAATCGAAATAGTGGAACAAAACCAACAATAATAAAAGGCGAATGAAAACGATCAATTAATTATAAGCTAGCAATAAATTATTATCAATTTGACAAGTACGGAAGAATTGTCGATTAATTAGATTGGTAGCAATGGTATGATAGAACCACCGTATCAATATCTAGTGACTGGTCAAAGATATTTTAATTATTTGTAATTGAATCGCGGAATTATCAGTCTCGAAAATAGACGACTATCAATTAGATTGTCGACTACTATTGACTACTTGTCGACTTGTTGCTAATTTTTATTGTACTCGACGTCTCACTATCATTAATTAAAATTCACAAATAAATTTGCATTACAACTATGAAAATAAAATTCTCAATTCGATTGAATAAATCAAGTTTAATTGTTGGGTGGGAATTCTGGTGGTGTTGGATTTGATTGAAGCGGTCCATCTATAGTTGTTTGGCGCCCAAAAGATACCAGCAATACCGTCACGTCTTCAACTAATGGGACAACACGAACATATACTCTTCAGATGACATCATTTTCTCATCAAACCCTAATAAAAATAAAATTGTCCATTGGACTGATTCCAAACAAGAGAAATCCGAATGACAGCAAAAAATGGATTTAGTCGCGTATATGGTAGCTGGGGGGAAAAGCCAACACCACGGCCATCGAGCCAGGTAGAAACGTGCAAACGATTTTTGCAAATTTTACGACTTTTATATCGCAAATATCAATAAACAGCAAACCAAAAAAAAAAAAAAAAAAACACGATCGTAAAGATTGCGAATGAATAGAAATAGAATCGTTTTGCTGGGTGAGAATTGAAAGTGAAACACCAATAAAGAGTGAATTTTCTTGTCGAGAAAATCAATTAGAGGCTATAAATTTTCGAAAATTGGTGTAAAAAGTTGAAACCCACCTGAACTGATTTGAATATTTTTAAGGCGTTATGTTAGCGTCGGCGTCAACTGATGTTCCAGTTGTTGATTCCTCTAAATTAATATTGAACGACTTCATTTTAATTATAAGTTTTTCTATTCGATTCATCAACGATTAATATTCTATTTTCTAATATTAATTTTCTAATGAAAATTGATTGGAGGACAACATTGTTTTTTGACGGAATTCGGCTCAATTGACTAGCTAAAACCTGTATTGAAATATTATAACGATAAGTAGTAGAATTTCTAGTTCAGAAAAATCCAAAGATATCTATATTTTCTAATCATGTTCTATTGACACTATACATTACTTACATAGAAATTGCTACTATAAAATTTCCGATTTAAACGATTAATAAAGGGAAAAATGTCTCTAAGGTGTGTCGGATGTAAAAGAGAACGTTACAATAATTTTTACCACTTGAACAGACATTTTTAAGCGAAAACTCCTCTGTAGTAGAGAAAAAGCTATATATACATAATGTACGATTTTGGTCGCACGAATTACCGAGTTCGAATTCCAATCTGTTATTCAGAATTTAACGTTCATGGAACAATGTACTAAATTTGAGCACCAAATTCGGAATTTTTTTGCTATATTTCTCAGGGTCTTTGTAAGAGAACGCACCCGTCACCAATTAGTCCGTTGAATTGAGGTATGTTGTATATTTTTTTAATTGTAGAAAATTTCACAATTTCAACACGAATTGAAACTTATAAGAGACGCATAAATTTCACAAATAGGCGTATATAGAAATAGATAAATCGATTAGGTGTGTGAATGTCCGCTTCCGGTCCTGGTCCAATTACCTGTCACATTTGTCAGGTATAGATCTGTTACAAGTCCAGGCGCCAGGTCTATTGACAGTTCTTGATAAATCGATAAGATTTATTTCTATTTTAAACTGAGCACTTTTAAATAATGTTTATTATAAAAACGCCACCCCCTTTTGTAGTAGTAATTCAATTTATCTGAGCTGTAGTAATAATGGTAATAATGAGGTGACAGTTCAAGATGGCGTCGATTACGGCCATTTCTCTCTTTCTCTATATAGATTTATTTTCTATAAAAATAAAAATGTGGTAGTGCGTGCATTGTTCAAAACAAGTCACGACATCGGACCATAACAATACATTATCCTTTCTAGGGTGGCTGATATGTCCAGCAACAAAAGCTATATAGAAACAAAAAATCGACCATTGACTCCTAATTTTGTATTATTGAAGGACAAATTATGGTTGATTTTATTGAGATAAACGACCAAAGGAACACCCTCAATCGCAATTAGGCAGATTGATATACTATTTTTATCGCCTCTAATTAATGAGAATAAATAAAGTTTTATGATTAAGCAATTGCCGAAATTATAATTTTTTTTTCTATCGAAAATTCCTCAGAAAACGGTTGATATAAGCCGATGTGAACTTTATTCGAATTTAATGCAAATGAATTTTTTTCAATTAAGTCACGTTCTACAGAAATTTTCTTCCAATTGATCGCGATTTCATTATAAACTGAAAGAAATTATACTTCAAAAAAACCATGAATCATTGTTACCTGGCCAATTAATTTATGTCTTTATATTTTTATGCATCAATCTGAACCACAGTAGGCTTTATAAGAATTTTATAGGATTTTCAAAAGAAAAAATTTTCAATAATTCTTTAGTATTTAGAGATGTTGAAATTTTTACTGTAATGCTTTTTGACCATTTTCGGCCCCAATTCGGCATTATACAAGTAGAATGATAATTATCAATGCAAGGTGTGATCTCCCCCTAATGCATTAATTTGAATAAAAATTTCACTTAATAGTGGTGGTGCGAGTCGATTTTCAGAAAATTCGAGTCAAATTTCCGTAATTCGTATTCTAATTTCCATTAGAAACGTATATAAAATGAGCTATGTTATAACAATGAGAATTCTCATTTTCGCTGGAAACTCTGGAAATTAGATTTTCCTGTTATCATTATTGCTGTTTTTAACATATGCGAATAATTTTCGGGAATATTTTCGCTTGATCGTTAGTTTTCATGGATTCTATAGTTGGGTATTGTTTTACAATTTGACTTTTGTTTCCCGACGGACTTTAGAAGGACATCTATTTTTCCCTCTACTATTTGGTCAGATTCTGTGAATTCCGTATCTGCGGTTATAATTTTTGATTAGATAGTTTTATCATCTGATTCACTCCGAATTTTCATCCATATAACTGCTATAATTTTTAAAATTTTGCATGATTGAGAATTTTCTCACAATAAATTCAAGTTTCGGGCACTAGATCTAAATAATTCCCTGCTCCATTTATCAAGACAGTCACAAAAACAAAATTATATCAAAATATGTAAATTCTATGTAACGTGAGTTGCCATTCTGTACAATGATAAATGATGAAGAGAAATTCGTTTTGTTTTTCGTTATATTTAACGTAATTGGAATGCAACATTTCCACTCATTCTCATTAATATTCCATTTAATTATCGACTTTACCCCATTTATATTGAACGAACATCTTTACAGGTGTCGCTGTCTTCTAATATTTTTTTGAATATTAACCAAAGAAAACTGAGGGGAAAAAATCGTCAAGACAATAATGAAATATAATTTTCGATTAATTGATCTTGTAGACGAAATAATAATAATAATAATAGTTATAAGAACAGTGACTATTTGACGCCAGTGGAAAAAACACATTCCATGTACGAGTTTTTGGCAAATTGCAACAATAAATTCGAAGTCGCGTGGCCTCAACATCAAGATAACTATCTCCAGGTAGAGATCACCCTTTGTATGTCTCTCTCGCTTCCTTTTTTTCATTTGTTTTCTATTTAGTTTTGTTTTTTTTTTTCGTTGTTTTTTATAATCAACCCTTGATTATAATCGACTAAAATAACGTTCAGTAGCTGACGTTAATATGATCCCAAACTGCTCCTTCAACAACTATTAGCATTATTATTATTATTGATGATATTCCAACAAATCAGAATATCAAATTTCTGTTCTTTTTACAAGCAGGCTTATTTTAATAGTCATTTCCAGTATCAATCAATTTGATCGATCGAGTTTGTTAATGAGATGATAATTCGCCAGTCATTAATTATCTATTCATTGATTTAAATTATCATTGGTTAATGAAATTATCCAGTCCATTAGAGATATAAATAGAGTCGATTGTTAATAATTAAAACAATCGATTTATTAATGTATAATTTTTCTTGTGTTTTTGTTTTGGTAACAATTAAATACCAAAGATATGGGAGAGAGTTGAGGACAAGAAAAAATTTATGACTTTTCGACCGGAAATGTACCGTATTGAAAGTCGAAAAATTGCACTCTAAATACCTGAATTGTCCTTGTTTCACCTATGATAGGTTTATGGTATGTTTCCTGTTTTCAATATTTGTCGATGATTTTCAATAATATTCGCTAATGTTGGAACAATTTGAATTTCCAAAACAATAAATAAAATAAATATTAGCTGAAGAATTTTAACATTTAGTAACAAGTATCGTGTATCGTTCGATTGGTATCGATATTGGTGCGGCATTCTCTTCATCATCGGCTCTTGTTCGCGGTTCAAAGACAACATTTTCAGTTCTGTTCAATTTTTTTATTGTTGAAAACTACAACGACGACGCGTCAATTATAAAAATTTCCAACAATCCAACAACAGTCTCAATTAAGCCCTGTCTTATGTCTTATTGTTTCTATCCAAGTCGATATCGTTAATTTTCTTGTTATCGTATTGTGGATTTTTTGCCATTATAACGAAACTGAGTCTGTTAAGTGCTATTATCGATCAAATTCTTGTCCATAGAACTATAGATTTACGCATTTTTATTAGTTGAAAACGAAAAGACAACTAAAATCAATAATATATTTAAAGAAACTGGTTTTTACTATTCTGTATATTCAAATATTTTTCTAATATGTAAATTTGGCGTGTTATTGAGAAAAAAAGGTGAACCGAAAGTTAATAAGACACGGAATCTGTAGAGAAATCTCAAATTTTTACGATTCGCGGATCTCAACTCACTCACTCGCTTCTTATTAGAATTTGGTAATTCCCAAAATTCGCAATTCGCAAATCGAAAATTTTCATTCGACAGTGCTTTTTCAAACTCTTACTTGACTTTTAGCTATGGCGAAAGCGACTCAAGTCACAAAAAAATCCTAAATCGTCCCCAAATAAATATCGAAGACACCCTCAATTATAAAACTAATCAAAATAACTAGAAAATATTCTATTAACTTGAATAGTCTTAAAATTTCCGAAGTTCTCCTCCACCGATAGAAATATCTGAATTCTTCTAATTGTAAGAGGAGAAATTTCGGATTCCACTGTAACATTAGTCGTCGAATTGACCATAAAAACATCAGAAGCCTCTTTTCAATTGACATTCAAATGAATTCTTCGGTATTCCTCTAAATCGGGGCACTATTAAACCTAGATTCTACAATATTGATTTTGAATTAATTCAATATAAATTGGAAGAAAATTAGCAGTATGAAAATATTCAGCATTTGTAGTATCCGATTTAAAAATATAGAATATAGAAGCATTTGATTGAGAGTAATGATTCAATAATAAGTGTAGCATTTTATGAAATAATCCGACGGTCAAGTTTAACTCATATGATCAAAAACTAATGAATGTTAAAAATTGAAAGTAATCCATTAATGAAAGATTTCTTAAAGTTTCTTGTATTCCATTATTTGATTTGAATTAAATCTCAAATTATGATTTCCCATCTTAGAAATATCGAGAGTCAATTTTGATTTTAAACAATAATTATTGAAATTTCTAAATAGGTGAAATTTAGATTAATTCTTTTCTCATTTTTGCCAAGAATTTATGAATTTCTAATTTAAATAATTGCAATTTCAATAAAAAAAAAACTCACCTTAGATTGTCAATTATCAGTTTATTCACACTAATTGAAGAAAAAAAACTCTAACTAGTTTTTTAAATGACAATAAAAAAGTCAAAGTCACTGTTTTTTTCTCTCAAGTTTTTTCTTATTATTGTTGTTTTGAAATCACTGAATTTATAAAAAGACGGGACGAACTTTCAGCTATACCAGCAGTTAACAAACTGAAGATTTTCGATATGTGGATTGAGTTTGTGGTTATGCTCCGCCCCACAAATACCACACAATATGTATAAAATGTGGAAGGGAAGGTTTTCAATATAATGAAAACCACCTCTAAAACCACATTACTGTATCTAATTAGCATAAATTTGTAGTTGATTTTTTTTTTTTTTGTTCCTATTGTTTATTTATATTTAGTACGATTATGATAAATTTATCAATATTACGATTATGCTAGTTTCGATAGGAATTGAAATTTTCAGCTTCCGTGTCAGCTAATTTTAATTAATTAAGTAATTTATTTGATGGTTTCAATTTCAGTTCTGGTAATACATTTCTGAGATATTTGACTCAGTTAAAGCGAGCAAAATCCTACAGACAACCTAAACTTTGAATCTGACACTGCTGAAAATGCCAAACTTTCATATTTCCAGAATTTCCAGATTTAGTCCCCACAATGAATTCACTGAATCCAGAAAATTTCAACACAATTAATTTCTAAGTTTCATATGAATTTTTGACTCATCAACTAGCTTTTCAGTACTCCTGAAAAATCAGAGTTACAAAATCAATATTTGCTTTCCTGCATTTCAAATAAGAAAATTTTTACTTTGTTTATTCTAATCGGATTAGATTAGATTATTTTATTTTCTAGTTTGGGATTTTCGCTATTTTGCTCCTGTCAAAAAATTATAAATTCCAATCAATTTCAGCAGTCAAAAATTTGTTTCCAATTTATTGGCAATAATCACACAATCAGATCTCTAATTGGATCCAATCCTGTATTGGAAATCACCTTGATAATTTTATAATGAAAGTCGGATCGTTGAATAATTTTTAGTTACTATAGAGATAGTTCCAGTAAGAAAAATGGGTGATTTTCATGATTCAGTCCTACTTTAAGGACTTACAAAAATTCCTAGTTCTTTTTCCACATTATTCAAAGTTATTGTTATCATTTTCGATATATTGGCGGAATTTTTGGCTGTAAATTTTCTCGTTTTTTAAATAAACGCTAAATCGACTTTACCATTATTATAAATAACTTAATTGAAGATTTAGTATCCATTCTCCAAATTCCAAATTTCTAGGGTATGCTAATGAGCACTCACCATTTCCATAAACTTTTAAAAACTTCCATTTGTGGAGACGTTCTTGTTTCATTTAAATTTTTTTTCTCGACCCTCTAAAATAAAGTAATATTAATGGAGTATATTTTTTATCTCCTACACAACTATTATATGAGAGACCGTAATTCATTCAAAAAAAAAAATATATATATATATATAAAAAATTACAATCGGCATGAAGATGATCTGATCACGGACCCATCTCCGATTTATCTTTACATTATATATTTTAATCCACCCACAAATTTTTGGTTGGTAATTTCTATTTTTCTTAATAAGGGTTTATGACGGTTTTTGTTTTTATTGTTGTCGTTCTAATGAATAATCATCTTCGAAGCCACTGTGTTTCTACTCTACTCGAAAATTCCATCAGCATTTGCCGCTTGTTCGCTTATCAGTCTAGCTACTAATTGATCCATAACCATACTACCATACATAAGGAAACACTTTCTTTGTAGATTAACGACTCGTCTCTTATGTTGTCTAAGAGAGAAAACTATCTCGAAAATAACATCGATTCTTAATCGAATCTCGTCATCTTTGTTCTACTTCTTTATTGTCGACATTAATTTTTCTATAGTTTTTGATACTATTCGTCTCTGTCTTTTATATGGATTTAATAGAGACTTTCGGCTATTGAAGAGCCTATTGTGGCGCCAACAGTCCTCCAGAACGCGCCGCTGGTAAAAGGCCCATAAATAAGGACCGTCTCATAATAAAAAAGGGGACCCGTCAAATAAAACGACTCTACATATATCTATATTGTACATATATAGGTATATAGAGATATGTTGTACATATGGAATCTTTTATACCACCTTGGATAGCTGCGCGTCGTATTGGACGCAGATGGAGGCTCCGCCCCAGACATTGACCACAATCAAACAATAATCAAATTATAATAAAAGCTGGGCCAGGCCGTAATGGTCTGGATGGGGGAGATATTAATAAAAAAATTTGAAAAAACAAAAATAGAACGGTGCATCTACGAATCAATGAGAGATAGACGTAGTGAAGACAATGATATTACTTAATAATCAATTACATGATTATTACTAATTAATATTATTATCATTATTATATTTTGTTGGCAATTTATTGAATAATTCCAATAGATAACTGTTGTAAAATTGGAATAGAAGTCACAATTAGTTTATCTTTATTATTCAATAATTTTAGTTTGTCAATTTTTACTGTAGTCTGCTAACTTCAATTCATTATTGTAATAATTTAATTTGTGCTCTAATTCAACTAGAAATAATCGAGAAATTTCGCCATTATCCGTTCAGATTCACCATCAGAAAAATTCCAAGATACAATCAGATTCATGTGTGAAAATTTCCAATTCAAATTAATTGATTTGGATATCTGAACAGAAAGTTTAAGTTTGTATCCGATAATCTCTTCAATTTTCACCAACGCCAATCAATGATTTATTTTTTCTATTTTCCAATTAGAAAAATATAAAATCTAAAATTCAAATCGCATTGAATACAATAAAATGACGCTTGAGAATATTTTATAGTTTGATTGATTTTTATGCTTCGTTCTATTTTACAATCAAAAAGAACTTAATTTAGAGTCGAATCGAATACAGTGCAGTAATTTTGATTTAATGACTCAAAAATTCCATCCAATCGATTCGATTCCTCGTAACTGAATTATAATCGATGAAGATCAAGATTAACAAATATGATTGAATTATTGTTAGTTCTCCAAATTTGTTCAGCGTCTTTATAATTTTCATGTTTCGAGTTTTTATTGGATAAATATCTGTCTTTCACTTTTACTATACATAATTAAAGTACAGTTAGATAATAGATACTGTTTAAAGTCATCTTCTAATTGACATATTGGATTATTGAAAGTAGTAAAAAACACAAAAATCTCCTTTCCATCTGTGTCCTAATAATTTGAGTCGGTTGATTTCAAATTTTAATCCCCGGATAGCTCTTCATATTTTTTTCTCCTGTTCAACTCTCGCTAAACTATCTATCTTCGACTTGAATATATGCAAAACATTATAAAAAAGTTTATCGTATCTCTCTCGTCGTTTGCATTCAACAATCCAGTCAATAAATTTTAAATCCTGACGGACCAACGAACAACGAGCAAGAGAGAGAGAGTAAACGATGTTTGTATTTCCAGGAACTGAATGCTAATGTACGAAAATCCACCATCAACTTGTTTTTCTTTTGTTGTTGGAGTTGTTGAGGAATTTGTATCCCCACTGTAAATGGACAATTTTCGGTAAAAATTACAATAATTCGTGCTAGAACGGGAAAACTTACAAGAAAATTCAGTTGAATGAACAGTTCGCGTGTTGTTACCATATCGAAAATTCTCTCTTTTTATTTTTATAAAAGAACAGATTATGAAATTCTATGTTAATATCGATTTAGACGAGAATGGGCGAATTTAGTTGTTTATTCCGATTAAAAAAGAACATTATTTATTAACACTTAAAAAATTACACAATAAAAACAAATATTAAGTACTCGATACAGATATTTCGACATTATTGAACATTACAAAATTCTACTATAATTGGCAAAAATTTAACAAATTCCCAATCAATCTTCGATATTTCTCCCGATAATTTGTCACGATTTGATTTAATATTGTCAATCTTTGGATGACTAGCTATAATATCGATGGAGCTTAATGCTTAAAAATTGAAATTAACAAAGACTTTGGTGATAGAACTGAGCTACGATTCGATTCGATCGAATCGGATCAAATTAATATAATATAGATAAATTTATTGATTGTTGTGGATTTTATGCATTAGCACTGGCATCATCATCATTATCTTGAGACTGACGATATCGTCCATTTTGTGATGTTGATGTGATAACGCTGGCTTGATCATCGGCAGGACCCATCAAAACTGGTTCTAATGGGGCTACACTGGAAATAAATAACAAAAATCAATTATAAATTCCCAACTCTATAATTAATAGTTTACAATTACAATAATAGATGGCGTTACAATTTTCATAGGATTGATAACAATTATTTTTTGAATTTTTTTTTTCGACAACACAATTAACATACTCACTCCACTCACTTGTGTATTTGTCGACTTAAATGTTCGGCACTCGGTAATCTTTGGTATTGGTTCGTTTGATAATTGGCAGGATTTAATGGTAATTGATATTGATCCGGTGGTAATTCTGTTTGGTAATAAGTTTGATGTATTGGTACTGTAAATAAAGAGAATTTATGAGAATTTTATACGAGAATTTAGCGAAATATATTTGATATTAAAACCGTTATCAAGACGTTGAGTAAACAAATGGATGAAATTAACGTAATCCTTATCAGACCCTCGATTATTTACAAAGCACTTAGATTCTTATCAGTAATAGAACTGAACTTTTCACTTAATATAAACGTATAGGTGTACATAAATAAATAAATTTTTATTATTAAAATAGAAATAAAATGGGTAGAAATATGGATGATTTGTTAGTATTACCCATTCGGTTCTGTACTAGGGCCGCTGGTGAGGGCGCCCCATGGTGCGTTGACGAATTTTTCGGCCTACGTTTCCTTGTCTGTATACCATCTTTTTTCATACTAAGCGGCCGATTCACCTGGAAAATCATTTATATCATCCAATGGAAATTATCTTGAAAATATATCATTTGATAATACAACCTATCTCATATTTACCAAAAAAAAATCTTTATTATATGCCTATCGAAATTTATCATCGCTATAATTAGAATTATGTCATAATTAATGAATTTTTTCGATAACAACAATTATATCGGATTCGCCCTTATCGATTAGAATTTTTGTTAGGAATTGTTGAGAAATCAGTAGCGTCATTGTCTTTCTGATTTCACCCCTCTGTTATCAATTTGAATTAAGGTGCGTTGAATGTCGAACAAATATCAATATCAATGACATTGTTTAAATAAATAAAGGTTTTTGATAACGGAATTCTGAGAAATTGAAAATACGAAAGGTAAAATATTTCGATGACTTGTTGATCGATTCGATCATTCAATCGAAAAATTTGAGGACTTGTTTGTTGAAAAATTCCAAATCATCAAAAAAATATACTCATTTGTCTTGAAATGTTGACATAATAACCGCGTGATTGTGGAAATTTATTGAAATTGGAGCTTCCGCATTAAAAACTTAAACTTTAACGCTAACTAGAATAATTATTTCCAATTAACGTTAACGTCAGCATTGTTGGAGCTTCGAACTGGAGATGATATTTCACGACTTTTATTGATTTATTTTCTAAAAATTTCATTGGTCAATTTTTTTGGGGGAAAATTTATGGCGTTGGAATTGTTTTCAATACATATCAAAAGCTGCAAACAATTGTCTTATGTTACAATTAAATATTATTTCAAAGACGCCATTGTTGATTTTTGATAGCCTTGTTGATAATAACGAGGCCATATTAGTCTAATCCCTAAGTTCAAAAAGGTAAGAATAAAACAATTGAATTTGTCTTGAAAACATAATTACTCATAAAAATATTAATTTAATTTATCAGAAGACAAACTAGAAATTAGATACACATTGTTGAATTTATTCGTTCAAATTATAATGAAATTCTACAATCTTGACGAATATTACTAAAATTGACACAGTTTTTTATTTTTCTAAGCCAACCTCATTCAATTCATTTTCTCAACATTTGTAAATAAATAAAACTTGAAACTGTGCAAATAATGGCCGATTGACGTAAACAGCTCGCTTTATTTATTTTATCCTTAAATAGACTAATGAAATATAATTTGGCAAATTTGTAAATTTTGTAATTGGAAATAAAAGGGGGCGGCTTCCTATTCCGTTTCGCCATTCAGAAAAAAAAAAAATTGATGACAAACTTACCGAATGTAGTTTGAAATAAAGTCCGCATGCGTTACAAACGGGCTCCCCTTGTAAATTTCGTCTCCATAATGTCGTTTGTCGTGTTTTACAATTGGCACATTCCACCCCTGTACGCTTATTGCCGATCTGCAACAATCAGAAATTTCCATTTTTCTTTGTGGAAAATCTTCAAAATTGGAGAAAAACTACTAAACGCCCCCATATAATAATTATAATAATCAAGATCTTAACGTTACTATAGCAATATTTCTTATCAGTTTAAGTCTATAAAGACGGCCTATTTTACTTTGGTACGTTTTAAGTCAACATCATTGTTATCACCAACTGTACGAACTGTTTACGTGAGTTTCCTGCAGTTTTTCCTGGGAAATAAACGATTTTGGTACTATAAGAGATTTTCAGCGGGTCCAAATTCTCTATTGATTCGAAGATTATTAATTATGTGTCATCTCTTATCTTATCTTGTAATTTCGCGACTAATTATTCGATTGTTATTTTTGACTCGAGTGCAAATTAATTTATGATTCGATTGATTTATTTGTTTATTTTGGAGGAATTTGGTACAGTTTTACTTTCCGAAAAAATGGTGTTAATATAATTGTAGAGTTGAAGAGAATTTTGATTCCAGTTTTCCGTTTCGTCTTTCTTTCTCTAGAGGATAAGGTTTTTTCGAGATGGAAATAAGGATAGAACATCGTCTGTTTTTCTATTATTTGCCTATTCTATGTGTTTATTTTTCAATAAATCAGTCGCTTTTTAATCCGCGATAACAAGAAAAAAAATTGGTAGCCGTTTCCCATCAAAATCAACCATTAATGGTGGAAATTATTCCCGGGTTTTTTTGTTTTTTTTTTTTTTGTGTAGCCTAAATTCAAACTTACCGCCTGTGGTTTTTTGGTAGGCCTCACTGGCGGTCGATTAACACCATTAATTTTGTTATAAAGACCGCAAGCATTACAGAGATAGTGACCGGTACCATCTCTGCGCCAGAGGGGGGTAACACTGGCGCCACAATTAACGCATTCTTTGATATGTACCTCTTGAATTTGTGGACATGCTGTTGTTTGTTGTTGTTGTTGTTGCTGTTGTGTTGTTGCCGTATCCTCAATTTGTCCACTATTTGTAGCCCAATTTTGAGCCGTTATATATTGTTGATTGGTCTCGTTCGGATGTTGTATATTTATCGTACTTGTGGCCGGATAACCAATAAATTCATTCGACGACGTCCCTGGCGAGGACCAATTCGGATTTTGTGCGGTAAACTGATGGAATGTCCCATTGGGAGCCATTAGAGTCACCTGATTATTATTTGATTGATTCGGCAAGACTTCATAGGTCTGAAATTACAGTAAAACGATCGACTTAAGCGGGTATCCATCCTGATCGAGAATCGAAGTCTCCACGATTTTCTTCAAAATAATCAAAATTTCTTACAATAAATTAATGGAATAGCTTACCTGATAGCGAGATGACGCCAAATTTGGGTCTGTATTGCGATATAGAGCTGATGGTGGACTTTCTTCGCCGCCACGTTCAATATTCGGATACGCTTGAAACGGTGGCTGATAATGCTGTTGTTGAAGATAATGTACACCATCATTTGTATATTGTCCGTTATATTGCGATGTATTAACACTGTCCAAATCGGCATATTCAGTTGATTCGATAGCAACAGTACCTCCTTCTAATTGAACTGCATACTGAACTTCTTGCGTCTGTTGATAATCCGGCTGACTAGAATAAGCTTCAGTTGTTATCACGGCTGTTTCACCTTCATAATTTTGTTGATTGTTGTTATCTTCGTAAGTTTCAGTAGTTGTAGCTTCTTCATAACGGACTATTTGTTGTTGTTGATGTTCACGACTAGACTCCTCTACTTGAGGTGGTGGTGTTTCTGAAGTTTTCACAATTTCCTCATTGGCTACTTGTTCAATACGGATCTCTTCTACGTTCTCTTCAATTGTTCCAGCTGTTGTGATGATGGGGCGTCGTTTGATTACACTTTGAGTTTGTAGTTGTGGTGGCGGCGGTGGCGGTGGTTGTTGCTCGGATTCCGTAGGAATTTCCTCGGTTTTTTGATTTGTTTCAGGGGAATTTGACGGTTTTTGTTCATTTGGATGTTGTTCCATTACGATTCGAACAATTACTGGAAGGAAATCCTAAACGACAACGACCTACAAGTTCCGAAAATTTCATTTGTTTAATATTCTATATGAATTTGTCTACACGCCATAATGAGTTGTTTCAGTAAATAAACACAAGAGTAATAATGAGATAACAGAAATAGGTGTGTAAATAGTTATTATAATTTTTATTAATAATAATAACAAAAATTGAAAAATCGTGGAAAAGAAGAAGATTATTCTTGTTATTATTGGGAGATTTTCCATTAATTCCCAAAAACATCTAATAATAGAAAATGATAAAATTTTTGGAATGTTGACAATTATTAAGAAAGCAAACATTTGCTCGATCAATATGGATTGACGTAGAGTTGTTCCAGTGGAAGGTGCGATCTTTTTTTAAGTGGCGGAAAGTGATGATGATACAAACTGATATTTGTACAAATAACATCCGTTTTCCGGTACACGCGACACTTGCTTTTCGGAAAACCGGGAAAATTATTAGCAAAATTCTATCTGCTAAAAGAAGTTACACAATTCTAAGTACTATAGGTACTTGCCTTGAATTTTGTATTTTCGGATAGATTCCGTCTCGAATCCGTGCTATTCTTATCACTTATTACGTTATCACGAATGTTGTCACTTGAACGTCTAGTGTGAAAATGATAACCGGGGCTTAATTCGCTCAGAATGCGCCAGTTTCACTCTCTCTCTCGTTAGTATTGTTGTATTATATGCTACAATTTCATATGTGCCACCATTTTGTTATTGTTTGATTGTCGACAAAATGGAAGCTTCCTAATTTCTAATCGAATCCTTCGATTTTATAATAATAACAAAGATATTAAAGATACATTTACATATTGAACTTATCAGTTTAATAACAAAAGGGGGATTCCTTAATAAATATTATTAAGATAGGCTTGCTATCTTGGTGATATTGTCCTTAACCTCAAACATATAATATTAGATACTGTATCTCTGACTAGTAAAACATTATAAAATACATAATATCTTGTAAACAGTTTAATCTCAAATTTGCTAGTAGGGTAGATATCTATCTAGATAGATAGAGCTTTGATTTTTATCAGAAACACAACAACGGAAGGATAATACCGGAAATCCCCGGAAAATCACAAGAAACTTCACAAGATTCGATAGAACTTCACCCGAGCTCAATTCCTCCGAGAACGATTCAAGGAAAATTGAGAAAATCTTACCCGATTCATCCACATTATCAAATATAGATATTTATTTATAACCAGATATAATATATCGCTACTATATAAATTTTTTTTATCTAGTATTTTTCATAATCGGATGATACGTTAACAGTTAAGATTTAAGTTGTTCAACAAATTCTATCAGTTGTATTTCAGAAAGTGGCGGAATAAGTGGTGTTTCGCTTCAATTTGAAAAAAAATTATTCAAATCAAATAAAAATTGAAATAACGAATCGACAAAAATTCAATTCAATCAAATGTAAATTAATCTCAACTTACCTTCTGGTAGTGAATTTTCGAATTTTTTTTTTTTTTTGGAACAATAAATTGGAACACTTCCTAAAGGTGGAGGAAAGGGCGTAGTTCTCGTTTGGGTGATGATTTCAAATCAAATGATGAAAATTTAGTGTATGTCAGCCATTTTGTGTTGTGTAAATAGATAAGGGAGTTATTGATGTATTCGTGATCCATCAATATTTACTTGGATTGTTACAATTTTCTTTATTACTATTATTATTATTATTATTTATCAACATTATTAAGCCAAGGATAATAATATAATCCTGAAATTGAAACATATTGGAAATTATGGAAATTCATCTCCTAAAAAAAATCTGCATAATAATTGGGAAATATTGTGTTCTTATTGTCATGAATCTTGGCATTCGATGAGTGAGTGATCCGAATTATTGCTACAGTTTAATCACGTAATTGTGGAGTAGGCAACCAATTATACAATGAAATATTTACAAGAAATTAAATAATTTTATTATCAAATAATATAAGAAAAAAAACATTAAAAATAGTAAATATCAATTTAACAAGTATTTCTAAATTATCAAATCTAAAAATAATTCCAAAGAAACTTTCTTCTTTACAAAAATGATGGAATGGAACTGATTACGTTTAATTGCTTTCCATAATTAATAATTATTATAATAAATAATTACAATCTCTTAATAGTACGAAATAAACAATTATCAATGAGAAATAGAAACAAAATAAAACGAGATTCATAACTGAAACTTAAAATATTCTAAAGTGATTAGAATCAACACTCGTATTTCTTTACAAGAAATCTCTAAAAATTAAACAATAATAAAACCAAATTAGTGCGATATCCTTGAAATTAAATTCTAAATTGGTGCTCCTTAATAATTAAAAATAAAACTTATGTGTCAGTTCGATGATAATAACAGAACAGGACGTAACTTAAATTATTTACATGAAAAAATAATGTCTGAATATAAACGATAATTAATAATTATTAACAACAATTTTGATGTCTTTGGTTAAAAACGAACAAAATTTGAATTTTTTTTGTATATATAATATACAAATATAGATAGAATTATTTGTACTACTAATAAATTAGTGTCATCGTTATCGTCATTAATCACATTTTCCGATTTTAATTA
>JAZBGZ010000137.1:21704-34883 GCA_037414795.1 Stenodera caucasica | reverse complement strand
GACAGCTGTTGTATGCTTTAATCAGAATTAATAACGGGGAATTTTTTTTTTCTCCGATTTTGAAATACTGACACTCCATCAAAATTTTGAGCATTGAAAATTGTCGATAATTGAACTTTAGAATTATGATAAACGACACGAATTTTGAAAGTTTTCGCATTCAAATTTATAAAATAATTTGAAGTTTTCTATTACTAAAAGTTGGAGCTACAGAAATCTTTAAATGAATTTTTTAACATCCCGATTCTGTGCGGCGCATTCGAGGTTATGCCTTTAGGTTTATTTTGGTTGAGGGCCAGACTCGAAGCTTTCGATACGCCACTGTCTCAAATGATGACTTGGATAATATTAAAATTTTCGAAAAATCAATAATAATAATTTGTAGTATTTAATCGAACAATAGGTGGAATAAAGTAACGGTATTCGATATCGACTTTCATAAAGGTATTCTTAATAAATAATAAATAAAATAGAATAAATGAATAAATAAAAATATAGTTCAGTTGCTTTGTTTTCAACAACATTACTATACAGTCCATTAGAAAAGTAGAATATGTCGTTTGTAAGTATGTTGTTACTCTAATACATAAACATATACCTGTACATGAAAATCCATATGATTCAATTTCCTTATTGCTACACAAGATTTCATTTCTCTCTCTCACATATTTCCTTATTAATACACATAAACATACGTACATAAAACACCTGTTAATAACCCTACACCTACATAAACGTATTGTATTCTAGCGGTTCTAACCACCACAATAATAATTATTTTGAAGCAATAAACCATGAAAATCGTACGATTTGTTCTAAGGATTGATTTCAATTTTCTCGTCTTCTTCTTTTTATTATTATTATTATTGAACAAAAAAATAATAATAATAACTTACGCATATTCTAAGAATCTTCAAAATGATCAGTATTTTATAATTTCAAACAATTAAATATAAAAATATTGGAATAGTGTTTGTTGAAAACAAATAATAGAAACAGTTAAGGGATAGTTTTTCGATTTCAGAATTGGAGGACCTAAATACATATTTAACGGGCAGGCAAATTTCCAAATTATTCAATATTTGCATTTTAAACATACTGAAGATTATAGATAAATATTTTATTTAAATAAATTTAGAAAATGAGACTATTTTGGGTTTTATTTCTCTGATTATATTTTCTGAAAATAAATACAACTTAGTGGTTGGTTTTCTGTAATAATTAATGGGGAAATGATTTGTTTAAATAAGGTCCATTTGTGATAAATTTTCAATTATTTTACGATTAAGTATCGGATTGTAAATTTAGAATGTCTCAATGGATGAACGATGAGCAATAATAACAAAAATTTCGTAAACAAATGCTTGGAGATTTCAGGCCTTTCAGGGCTCACGTAGATCGAATTCGCTCTATTCAGAGCTTGGTGAAAGTCCAGTGACCTAGCCAATTTTCTTCTATTACGAAAATTTCGTTATTATTATTCAAATTTGTCATTTTTTTTCCCAATTTTCAATAGAAATCGTCGTGAAATATAAACTCTCTAATTTTTCGACATTCTAAAAAATCCCTGTCCTAATCAAAAATTTCGATAAGAATTAATAAAAAACTAGTCGTAATAAATTTGAATTACCCAAGATCTGTTTTATTGGTGTTCGATTTTAGAGCAGTCGATTTTCAGATATTGTCGAGTTACCATTAATTTTCCAAAATTGTGAATTCATCTCTATAATTTTTGCTCGGTATTTGGAAAATAATTATTGGAAAAGTGGATGTCTAAGAAGTATGAGACAGTTGCTGTTGAACTATCGCTGGAAAGGGGTGAGTTTTTGAGAGTTTTTATCTCGATTTCGTTCAGATTTGTGAATGAGAATTGCGAAAATGTTTTTTGTTTACTGTGCTGTAACAGGAGCCACTTATCTATCTGTCGCTCTTCACCTTATCAACTGATACTTGAGATGTGCGTCTGTTATCATTTCAAACCTGTTACCGCCTACTATCAGACACCCTTATGATACGGCATTTATGAATGACGGTACTTATCAGTACCGTACTCAATTCGGTTATCATTACAACGTCACATATAAAAGTGAAGCGATGATGATAACAACAAGTATAATAATGAAAATACACCCAAATAATGTATACAATTTTAATACATAAACACACCAAAAAGGTGATAACATATCACAATATTATCGCTTTACATAGGCGAGATATTATTATTATTATTATGACGGAGTGTATACAATTTTATCACGACTTTGATAATAGTGCTATGAATTCGCTATTGCTTAGGGAAGGGGGCCAAATACGATAATGCAATCTCTACTGTGGGGTATATCTCATAACTCAGTACACGGTTTAGTTTGTAGGTGTTCGGAACGGTTTCCCAAAAATAAATAAACAAATACTACCCCTTTAATAAAACAACAGGTAAATAGAATATCATCGATTTTGTATGTGCGAAATAAGAAAAGATGGAGGAGCAATCGAACAAAAGCACCCCTTTATCCCAGTGCTCGATTAACAGTCAATTAGTGTCAATAATAAATCAATTACGGTCCTGTATAAAAATGAGTGTGAATTCTTTTCGGACAAGGAAAATAGCAACCAAATTGTAGTGTTGACTTAATTTCACCGGAAACTGTGTTCACGACAATGTAAATGTTGTAAATAACCATAAATACAGACGGAAAACCACCATTTTTTTTTGTTTTTTTTTTTTTTTTGTTGCTGTTGTTATAGTTGCTATTCGAATTCAAAGTCGACATATTTGATAAAGAAAATAAAAACAATGAATTTTTACGTTCTGTGTTATTACAATTATAAATTTTATTTCTATATCTCTGTCTTTGTCAGTCTAATTAGTATTATTGGCGTGTCCGCCATTTTATGAAATTTTACTGATAACAATGTGCACGTGTTTCCTTGTTCATGTTCTCAACTGATAATAGTGTGTAATAATTCGAAGACAATTATTTTCTATTGATATTAGGTGTTTTTCGTCAATATTTCCACTTTCCAAGTACTTATGATAATTTTCCGATTAGTTAAAAAAATGGTGCAATTTCCAAATTTATATTTTATCAAAAAAAAAATTAAATTTTTCTGTGAGCTCCCCTATTTACAAATAGAACCTCAAAAAAAAAACCGACTTCTTATTTTCCTTTTGATGATATTCTTCAGTTTCATTTTTATTTTCCGTATCATTTCTCTATGTAAATTGAGTTATTTCAATTTTTAAGGATAATCTGTTCCACAATTAAAAAAAAAATTGAGCTTATTCAGATATTTACTTGTTCCTATTCTTATTTAATCACTGATGTTGTATCTTTTCTTTGGCTTCCCAGTAAAAAATTTTGGGAAACTGTACCAAACTTCGTTGAAAATTCGGATTTCCGTAGTCATTATTTGATTTCAATATTGTTTTTAATGGTGGACAATTTATAAATATCCAAGACTTATTCCCAACTATCTTCTTATAAGACTCGGTTCAAATAACGTGAAGGTCGTACTTTTAATTTTTATTTTTAATCAAAATCTTCCACCCAAAAAAACCAACGAGTACAAATTGTTCTAAAAAACAGTTGTTGTTGATAAAATAAATAAATGTTCAGATAAATATTCATATTTTTTCTCATTTCTTCTTCCTTATCATTTTTCTGAGTTAAAAACAACCTTTTTTGTATTCTCAAATTTGCTGACATTTGTTGTAAATTTTCAAAAGCATTCGATTCTAATATGTTATCATGAATTTTCCAAAATTCTCAATTTCCATGTGACTTGGTGGTCTTTTCTGCAATTCATTTATTTTCTTCCGAACTATTATACCTAACGATTTATTTGAAAATGAAAACTCTCAAGTTCTGAATGTGATTATTTCTGTTTAATAGCAATAATAAATTACCTATAAAAATTTGCCATCGCTCTTATTATTACTATTTTGAAGTGATTAAGAAATAAGGTGGTTATTCAAATATTGTTAATAATAGAAATTTACAATAATGTTTAATAATTTTCCGAATAAACAACGTCATTGGATCTAAAGACATCAAAAAAGTTGCAAAATATGGGTAATAAATTTTATAAGTAAATAAAAATTCCATATAAAAAGGTCAATATGTTAGAATTTATAATTAATATAGAAATAATATGTGAAAGAAAAACAAAATGATATTTCATTTTTATTAAACAAAATCATTAATTTTGATTTTAATTGTAAAATAATTAGTCTTGGTGTAATGTCCGAAAGACGGGCCAAATTGAAAGCGACGATCACTCATAAATTAATAATTGGAGGAATTTTCAAAGAAAATAATAAAAATAGATTATCACCATCATGATCATCACTGATATCAGTGGACATGCACCACCGCCGTCATCACTCTCAACATCTCATTTTTAAAATAAAAAGATCAAAGTCGAACACAAAGTTCGAAAGGTCAATCTACAATCCAACAGAAATTCGTTTCAATATTTGTCCAATAATAATAATTTGTATTATTAAATTTATTTAAAATTATCAAATAAAGGAACTTGTTTCTTTTGTCTGTGTTCAAAGAAAGAAAAAGAAACTGTAGAGACGACTTTCTATTAATTCGAATAAAATCGAAATTTTGATTATCAATAATCGGAGATGTCAAATATAAATTAATCATAATTGGGGGTATAATCGCGAATGATAACCTTGAGTTATACGTATAGTTGGGATCGGTTTGTTGTTTTGGAGAGATTTGGGGGTTTTTTCGAATTTTCTTTATTATTACAGATATCGAAAAATTATTATTTGAAGATTATATTAATATTTTGAGC
Source organism: Stenodera caucasica (assembly GCA_037414795.1). Lineage (NCBI taxonomy): Eukaryota > Metazoa > Arthropoda > Insecta > Coleoptera > Meloidae > Stenodera > Stenodera caucasica. The sequence continues at coordinate 30,071 of JAZBGZ010000137.1, read as the reverse complement.
AACCTACGATAATATTTAATCTTTATGTATATAAAATTTTATCTACTTACCGTATGGTCGTTGATAATCTGGTTTTGTTGCCATTATCGGTATATGTGTGTTCTTATCAACCACTATCAAACAAACTCCAACTATACTACAATACGTAGACGACTGTATTCTGTATTAAAACAAACTAGCTGGATAAGAAGCCAGTCATGTCCTAAGCTAGTTCGCGAGCGGACAGTGTGTTGTTTGTTATTTTTCCATACATCTAAAACTTTATATTTTGAGTAGGGGGGAAAAGACATACGTAGAATACATACATAAATACATATGTATAATACCATATACATATTTTGTTCCAATTTAAGGTGGGGAGGTATAGTTGTTGAATATAATGGAACGCCTTGAATTTCGTTCTATTTTTATATTATTCCAACCAATAATTGACAAAATTCAAAACAACAATTTCGGTTCTTATCGCTATTTTTTCGAGTTCAATAACAATAATTATTAATTAATAAATAAGAATATTTTTTTAAATCTTGGAAATCCCGCCAAAAATCCGCTGTAAGTGCGCCATTTTGAACAATTAAACACTATTAATTCAACCAACTACTTATTCAAAAATATAACAAAATTCTATCTAATACCATCCATCATACACAATCTTTATAATTTTTCAAAATTCTAGAATCTCTAGAATTAACAATTAATTATTTAAACAAAATAATTTGTTTATTATTTGTCCATTTTGATATCAAAAAATTTCTTATAGAGACTGTACTGATAGGCGTGTCTTCAGAGAGATCATTACTATCACCGGCAGCCAATCAAAACAGTTCGACAGATATACATATGTGCGGTATGGAGAAAACAAGACACCGTCGCTCGTTTTTTTGTGTTTTATAAAACTGATATCTAGATGCCGGTTTAATATCAATGCAAGGTGTTTAGCTTTCGATTTTATTTAATTTCGCATAATCAAATAAATTCTTGAAAATTCACCCCTAATTGGAATCACAAATTTTAAAAGAAAATCATAAATTGGAACTTTCCTTGGTTGTTATAAACGAAACTATATTTATATAGATATGATTATTGTTCGATGTATAAAGTGGACCGTACACCTCGAATACTCAAAATAAAGTCATTTGTGAAATAATTATTCTTGTGCGGCTCTATACTTTACATTTAGAGTAAATTTAACTCAGCCAATCAAATAATTTATCGTAATATTAACTAGATAAGTTCTTTGAAAAATAATAGATGGCGAATACTACAATCTTTTTGAGAACTTTTAAATAATGATTAGAATTATTCAGTTTTTTTTTTTATTCAATTTGTTATCGCCACCAATTAATAAAGATTCTGACAGGAAAAAATAATAATTCCCATTTAGGTCTTAAAATCCGTTCTACAGCCCCATAAATCACTTGATAACAAATAATAGATAGTTTCTCTACCCTCGTTTTTTTTTATAGTAAATGTTCTGATAACCTATCGAAAGATCAAAACTATGACGATATCTCATCTCATATTGGAAAAAAATTATTCAATTTAAACTTGATAGTGTTCCAAAAAAAATGTAGACTTTTTAGTTCAAAACAATGAACATGGGGGAGTAGTGTAATAAGAAATATAATAATAATAATAATAGCCGTATATCTAGGTCAAGTCTTATCGCCATTTCCCACCTATGAACGATAATGATTCGTTTGGAGGAAGTTATTCCAATTAAAATTCAAATGTTTCAACTGATACTGCGTTGTTGCAAGTTGTAAAACAACCTGTAAGTTTGTTGTATAGGCAATAAATATTTTACAACTTACTATGTTTGTTTTTCGTTTTTTATAATTTAGGACATTTCAATTTGTCGTAGAATAATTGAATTGTGTTGTTGTTGTTATTATCGAATAAATAATAATTCAATTAATTGGCAGCAATAAAAATTTATTTTAATGATCATCTTGAACATCACCTATAAGGCGCATCACTCAATACAATACAAATCACACACCTTGCAAAACTCTTTTTATGCTCATAATAATAATAATAATAATAGTAATAATAATTAATAATAAATAAAATTATATTGGATTGATCAATTGAATAATTGTAACTGTTTTTGTTTTAAATCAGAAAAATATATAAAATATCTGGCCACAAAAATATTCAACTATTATTATTTCACTGTATTTGGAACATGACAATAATAAAAATCTTACTATTTACAAATCAATAAAATATAAATTTTAAAATACGAAAAAAGAAAATCACGAGTATGCTATAATCACACCCTTTTTAAACTATTCATATTCAACGAATTTTTCAATTTACGAGTTGGCTGCACGGACATTGGAGCTACTGGAGGAGATTCAGACGTATTTTCAACATTACCCAATTCCTATGATAGAAAATCCAATTTTAAAAAATAAACTTTCATTTTTGTTCAACTTCAAATATTGCATTGTCAATAAAGTCGAGCAACATACCTTTCACAATAAAATATCCACTTTTATTTTTAATATTTACAATTTTAATCGATATAGAAATGCCTAAAAGAAAAAAATTACTATTTTTATTGCCTCCTTTATATTAACAATGCAATTAATTTTTTGATTGTTAAGAATCATTAGAAGAAAAAATCAAAAAAAAAAACAAAACAAACTCACATTAATATTACTATAGCTAGCTAATCGCATTTGCGCTAATTCTGAAGCTGGTGTTATATTTGTCGAACTACCAAAAGGTGACATCATTGATGACATAGCCCGTTTCAATTTCGATGGTGTTTTATTGAATGAAAAAGCCCTTCCAACTTTATCACGTGTACGTGTTGCCAATTTTAGAGCTTTCGATGAGAATGTACCATTATTCAAATCACTTGTATCAATATTCAACTGATGAGCTTCTGCATGTGCCAGAAATTTATCCTACAATTATCAATATTGATTCAGTTTCAAATTAATTAAAATAAAATTAAGATAACTTACAGCATCTGGAGTACAAGCATTATTGGCCATTTGTCGTGTTAAAATTTTCAGAAAACCTATTTTATCATTATCATCATCTGTAGCCATCATAAAAGCATAAATTTTCTCTTTACCATCTTCATTACGACAAATTAAACAAAATACTTTTTGACATTGTTCAGCATCTTTCATATCGAAGACTTTCTTTATATTATTCAATGGTAATAATTTCAAATGTTTATATAATTTTTGTCTTGGCAAACTATTAACACCGCTACCTGGACTTTTTAAATTATTAAATGCTTTTGATTTTTTCTTACAAATTTCTAATTGATCCGAAAATAAAAATAACATTAATTGGGCACCACGTCGTGAAAAACCATCATTTGTTACTTGTATAACTTCAGCTCTTTCAATAAAATGCCGATGCGAAGACACAATATCCGGCTAAAATTTCAAAATTATTATTGTTAATTTAAAACAATGAATCTTGATATTTACCGGACAATTATCAATATCATTAAAAATATTAAATAAAGTTACTTGAGCTTCAGCTTTACGTTTATCTTCATTAATATCATCCATAACTTTCTTTAAAGCTGCCAATGCTTTCTCTAAAGCATCATGATCTGGATTCGATTTAGGTGTGTGTTTTAAAATACCTAAATCAAAAATTTGAATTGAAAACTACTCAAAAAAAAAAAACAAAAATCGATTACTCACAACAGAATCTCTGAATTGCAAAAAACAATTCAAACTTTAGATTGAATAAATTAATCAAATTAAATTTATAATTAAAAACTTACTTGCTAATAATAAGCATATACTGCCTAATCGTTGTACAGGACGTATCATCAATTCTTGTAAACTTTGTCGTCCACATTCCGGTTTTGTTTGACATGCTTTTAAAAATGCATGAAATCTAGGTTTTGTTTGATCACATTGTATGAGCATTTCTTTCATTTCTTCGAAATAATTTATATATGGTGGATATGCTTTCAATAATTCATTTGAATATTTAACAATAACACTGCCTATACTTAATTCTTCTGACCATTGTGTATGTATATAACGTAATTCATCTAACATTTTAACATGTGATTCATATATAGCTGGTACTTTACCAAATATTAAATTTAATTCAGTATTATTTAATAATGCTTCATGTTCCGGCATTTCTTCCAAATGTTTCTTAAACATCTGAAACACGATTTTTATTTTAATACAAAAAATTACTATAAAATAATAAATAATCATTACTGTCATAATAGTACTGAGTATATCGACATAATTCGTTTCAGTTTGTAATAATTCTAAAAAGACTTGTTGCCGTGCCGTTTGTCCTTTACGTGGTGTATCTATAATTGGTTCATTATTATCAACAACTAATCCTTTATTATCTGGACTTGTTGTACAATCTAAAAATGAACCAGATACTGATAATAAGCCAGCATCACTAATTGATGAACGTCTTTTATTATGGAAACCAGGTGAGCGTTGATGGCCGGATGACAATAATGTATCTAGACGTTTACGTTTTCGACGACTTGCACTACTTGGTGTTGCAGTTTGATGGGATTCACGACGTGAATTCGGTGTGAAATTTTGCTCAACATACTAAAAAAATAATAATAATAATTAAAATAATTATAAATAAAATTAATATAAACATTACATCTTCATATAGATAGTCTTTCTCTTCTAAACAAATTTCTTTTTGAACAGAAGTCCAGAACCATTCGGCTTTAACAATTGCAGCTTTACTTGTAGGAGCTGTTGGTTTAACAGATATAGACGATTCATCGACTACCTATAAGAAAAATATTTCTATTACTATAACCAATAAATCACTAATGTTCTAAATTTTTCCAATTAGAACATGTAGATTTTTACTCACGACTGTTAATAAAAATCTACAATTTCTAGTACTTGTATTTAAAATTTTTACGATCAACAATTTCTCTTATGAAAAACAAATTTTAAATACAATGAAAAATGATTGAAAAAAAATTTAAGTGAGTGAAATGAAGTTAGTACCGCTACAGTAGAACATCCATCCATTGCAGTATAGTTCCGAAGCTCATTATCATGAAAATTAGGATTTAAGGATATATTTGGGAAACAACTTAAATTCATATTGTCACAACTACTCATAAAACTATTTTCTTGATCATTATCATTATTATCATAAAATGATAATCTTGTTGTATTCAAATTAATTTTTTTTCGACATTTTCTTGTTGATTTACTTGAACTGAATGTTCTAGTAAATAGATTCCTTTTTGATTTCTTCAAATTCGGTGTCATATTTTCATTATTATCATCATTATCATAATTTAGATTTTCAATTGTTTCAATATTAAAAATACCAGAAGTAGATACAACACTTGTATTATTTAATGTTTGTTGTAATGTTGTACTATCGATTGTACGTCGACGATTTGAAAAATAATTAATTGGCGTTTTGAATATACCAGATATCTTACGTTTACGTTCACTTTTACAACAACGTTCTTTATTAAAATTTGTCAATGATGACATTGTTTCATTGAATATTGATGAACTTTTTCGTTTACGTTTATTTTTCATTGAATTCAAATCAGTTTCATAATAATTTAAATTATTACTTGATGGATAATTCGAGGATAGGATTGATTTTGGTGTTGTTATAGAACTAGAAGTAGCAGTAGTAGTAGCAGTAGCAGTAGTAGTGGTAGTAGCAGCTCCAAATTTGAAGACTTCCGCATTTTCCAATACCTAAAACCGATGATACCGTGCATGTGCTTTTTTATGAAGATGTATCGTGTTCAAAATAATTGTCACTCAAGCGCTACTGATCAAATAATTCAATTTCAATCAATTGAGATAGAAATTGAATTAAATTATTAAGTTCTAGATGAGCATGAAATAGCAAAGGATCTTGTATAAAATTGTACGTATGATTTAACAAACTATTATTTTAAGAGGGTCCATTAAATCGAGTGATTACTGTTAGTTTCATATTAATTTTAAATTCAAATTACTCACAATATGTGTACAACTTGTATCTTCTTTACTACATAAATTACCACCATTTGTTACAAGTACTTCGGTCATATGATTTTCTTCTTCTTCAGGAAAACCAATAAAACAAACTTTAGCTCCATGGAACGGTTTTAATTTATACTTAGCCTATAAATTTTGTTGAATTTTCAATAAATTATTTTAGCAAAAAATCTTGACATATATTTTTGATTGTTTTGTTTTTGTTTTTTTTTTTAAAAAAAATAAGAAATACTTACAACAAATGTATCGTTTGTTGCTCTAAAATCTAAATCATATCGCTTCTCCCAACTACTATAAACCCATTGTGAACTCATGGCTGGTACACGAAATGTAGCTGCATATTGATATTTTTCACCATAACAAACATTTGCTATCAAATGTGTTACTTTACTTGACATATCTCGACGTATTGAACCACCCATATGATGTATCATTGGTACTAAAGGAGCCTTAAAAACAACAAAGAAATCGAAAATTAACAAAAATTAAACACTACTATCAATTAGTTACATGATATGTGAATTTATTAATTAAACGATATAAACAATTAGGAAAATCTCCCTTTTTGTTCTATAGGAAATTCAGTACTGACAATATGATGATTACCATAACAAAACACTTTAAAAAGTAGTTATAATCTATTTTTAGATCTGATAAAACATTGTGTTTAATAATTTAAATTTCAACAATGAGCTACATTGAATAAAATTATAATAAAAAACTTTTAGAATTCAAATACAACAAAAAGCAACGATTTCACTTCACAAATAAATTAATTACGTTATCCAATATAGTAGATATTGCCAAAACCTGATAGAAAGATGATAACTTTTAATGGTTCCACTAAGTCTGTTTGCTCTCGTTTAGATAATAATTAATTTCAAAGAAATGATTTCATAAGCAAAATAACCTTTGTGTTGATCTTTTTTCAAAAAAAAAACAAATATATAAAATTATTTTCCATCATAAATCATGCAATGATAATAACTAAATCATTTCATTTCACCGATTATTATCAGTTGTAGAGAAAGAAAAATAACAGTCACACACTTTGATGATATCAAATTTATGCTTCATCATACTGTAATAGCTAAATTCTAAATTGTCACCATGATCAAATTCTACGTATTAATTTGAAGAAATACGAATTAATGATTCCAATTTGTAGCAAAAATTTCGCAGTTGTTTATACAAATGTAAAATTAATTTGTATTATTTAAAAACAACTTAGATTAAATTGCAATAAAATTCAATTCAATTATCATATTTTTGAATGATAATATTTTGATGAAATACCGACAGAAAATAATTAATTTTGAGATTAATAACAATAATAACAATATTACAACTTACCACATCTTCTTTATCGCGAAATCCTGTGAAACAAATAATAACACCAGCCATTGCTAAATTGAATAATGGTCTTGTATTATCTGGTAATTCCTTGTTTTCAAGACTCAATTGTTTTAATGCTAATGGTGCTAATATTGGTCGTCTTAATTTTGTATATAATTGATGGAAAATATCATCATCGAAATTTTCGATAATAAATATTGTACTAACACTATGATCATTGAGGCAGTCTTGACCATTTGTTGATGTTACAACAGGTACATTAAAAGATTCAGCAATGCGTTTCAATTCCATATCGTGAGATAATTTACCAACCAAACATAATCTTATAAATGACGAACCTGTCGACACTTTAGCTGCAAAAAAATTAACGGATTATTGAATATTTGAATCATAATTCAAGGAAAATTTGAAGTTTTGTGGTTAGATCAATCCTAACTTGTCCAACATAACCTCACAATCTATTTTCTATTAATCAATGACTACTGAAACAATTTCATTGGATTATTCGTCAATAATTGTAATTACCATCATTAATTTGATTATCCTCGCCATTTGAATCACTACAAATTGAACTTTGCGGCTGAATTCGAACGTTAACTTCGTCCATTTTGGTTGTTGTTTCAAACAGTAAAACTGATAATTAAACTTTACTTTTAATACAATTACACCATTAAAATATAAAAATTTGAAGTTATATGGATAATTTAACGAATTTTCACACTATTTTCCGATAGTTTTAATAAATTTCTCAAATTGAAAAACATTTTCTGGCGGTTTGACTTTGTTTGGGTATAAAAATGCACTTCATAAACTTCAAAAGTTAAACGAACGATTTTGATTGGCCGAGACACTGTGTCGTCAGGTAGAACTAAATTAATATTGTGGTTAAAATTGTTTGTGGATAAAAATAAAATTAACACTACGTCGGTAAATATTTCGTGTGTATACGGAAATAAACATGATAGAGAGTTGTCATTGTGATTGTTGTGAAGAAAAAATTCTAAGAAAA
>JAZBGZ010000137.1:4873-19169 GCA_037414795.1 Stenodera caucasica | reverse complement strand
AGGTGGTGTTAAAGCTTTCATTAATTTGCCTTTCGATTCGTTCCATAGACGCATCGGTCTTTTGACAAATAACGATAGAAAACTATCGATAACTTCACGTGATTTATCTTCCCATTTTGTTATGAAATCATCAGTTTTTTCACCTAATGTATCAATATAACGTTTACCTTTATCTTTCAATTCATCCATTTTATTTTTCAATTTGAATTCAGTTTCTTTCAAAAATGATACATTCAATTCTTTGGCTGAATAGCCACGTTGTAAATTACGACGTACATAAATATCGTAGTCACGTACAATACGTGCGACAATATCAGATGTTGATACACCTTCAGTACGTTGTGTTGTTAAAAACATACCACGTTTTTTTAAATCACCATAAATATCATCTGAATCTTCACTTTCGTATGGTATATCGTCATGTGCGACGAAATCGATTTTATATTTTTTTAAAAATTCATCCGTATACTCCCATGGAGCATCACGTAATACTTCATCCACATAACGACAATGTCGTACGGCATTATAACGTTCATCTTCCGTCATTACTGTACGACCCTTATTTTCGTGCACCATTTTATCGTTAGAAACTACAAGTTGTTTTTTTTTCAATACAATATTTCAATTATAATAATTATTATTAATTATAAGTAAAATCTACCTCCTACAATTAAGTACACATTAGAGAATGATTGTTTGGCTTGCATAAGTACTTTAGCATGACCCTGATGGAATAAATCAAAAGCACCATCTGCATAGACACGTACTGGACGTGGTGCTTGACCATTATAGGCCATTTCCAATGTTATTTTTTGTTTATAATTGCATTCATCACGTATTTTACATGGTCCTGGATCTTCACTAAATGGGGCAGCTGCACAACACCCCTAGAAGATTTTCCATAAATAAAATCAAATTTTATAATATTTAAAATAATTATAATAGAGAAATAAACAATTCTAAATTATATAATATTATTTATAATTTATGTGCAATTAAATATCGAATTTACAGCGAGTACTTACTGTTTTTCTCACTAATTTTATTGAAACTTTTGGGAAAAAATGAGAAAAACCCAAAAATATTATTGGTGATCATTATTTAGGAAAAAATTACAATTCCACTAAAATATCACGACATAGATATGAGTAGCAAGTCCCAATGTCCACCCTTGAACTGTTATTTTTTGTATTTTGAACTAAAATAAGGTAATTCCAGTTATAACAGTTATAAAATTTTAGAAAGTTGCCCCAATATGTAGAAAAACAAATAATAGAACGAAAGTTTTGAATAACTGCTAAAATTCCTCGAAAATCCTCCTCAAATAACAATCATAAAAACAAGCGAAATAATGATAATTCAAGGCAATTCTCCAGACTAAAGTAAACAACAAAAACATCATAAAAATAGACATTACAACTATTCTATATAATTTAACGTTAGATAATCGAAAATGACAGAAAAAAAAGACATATAATATTAAATAGTAAAAAACAGTGGAATAATCAATAACAATAATAATTTACATACCGGTTGTAAATTTTTCAACTGACAGGATAAATAATTACTTTCAAATTTTGGTAATGGTAATGATGCTAAAGGCGACATGCTTCCTTCACTGATAATAACTAAAACACAACAGCGACTTACACTTAAATAAATAAAATATTATTGAAGGGATTTTATCGACTTCTCTACTCCTATACTTAATAGATAATTGTTTCGAAACAACCAAAAGTGGCTAAATTATAAAAAAGATAATCAAAAAAATAAAAGACAAATACAATAGAATTTTCTCCATTAGATAAAGTTATTAATAAATTTTTTATCCAAAAATAACACACAACATTCCAATAAAAATAGATTCACACAAATTCAAGGTATTGACGTACAGTTCTATTTCAAAATAATATAACGAGTAATTCGAATAGGCAAAAGATCAAGAAACATACAATTGAAATTGATGCATACGAAAAAAAATGATAATCAAATTTGAAACAGACAATAATTACCATGACAACTATAATTATAGTCATGTTTAATTCATAAATTCTGGAAGTTTCGAATAGTTTAATTATAAATAGTAAGTCATAATTATCGATATATTTCGAGAAAATGATAACTTTATATTTATTATTATAAATAATATTTAAAATTAGAATTGTTGATAATTGTGGGATATAAGAGAGCCTTATCACTAATTTCAAATCATAATTTTTGACGATATAACAAAAGGCTACAGGACAATTTGATAATTAAAGCTTTTATCTAAAAAAGAATGCAGAATTCTAGAGAGATTCACAAATTTCAACCTATTGTTTTAAAGGATAACATTTACGAATGACCTTATAGATTAATAAAGTGTACATAATTAATTATAGATATTGATAAAACTTGGAATTTTTCAAAAATTTAGACAATTTCTTACCAATACGTAGTGCATTACAGTGTTTTTCGATAAATTGATTCAAATTAATATTTATGCCCAAAACAATGTCAATATGACGCAATTCAAATAAACATTCAATTTTTTTTTAATGGGAAACTAGATCGTAATAAAATTATCTTTCTCAGCTGTTATTTCACGTTTATTGCTCAGTATGAAGTTGAAAATTCAAGGTTTTGCAATCGTTGATAATTCTTTCTAAAAATCAGTAATTAATATTTTTAGTGTTTGATATGAGTAGGTAATTTTTAAACTTTCACTTTATATGCTAACATGTATATCAATAGCCACGTCATTGTTTTTCTTCAAAAACTGTCGCACATTTATTAGCAATTATACCATTTTTATTGATATTCTATATATATATTTTTTTAAATATTTTCGCAAATTGTTTTTAAATAATATTGGGGTTATATTATGATGACATTTCTATGACAGCTAACATAACCTTACATTTTTTAAGTTTATTAAAATATTCTATTATTAAAATTCAAACTTACATTTGTTAAATTCTGTATATGAATATTTGTTACAGTCTCTTCTGAATGACTTCTACTCCTTTTTCGTGACATTGTTGCAATATTTGAATAAGGTATTTCGTGTAGGTCTGCAACAATTAAACATAACCTATTTGTTTTGCCCCACCTTTAGAATTAGATGACGTTTATTCCATTTTTTGTAACCGGTCATGCAGTTTTTGTTTTTTTTTTTTATTTGATTATTATTGCGAAAAGTAATAATTAAATATTTACCTAACATTGGTTAAAATTCCAAAATTTATTACAGTCTTAAAAAATCAATTACACAAAAACTCAATTTAAACTGTATATAAAATACGAAGTTTTGTTTGATTCGTTAATTATTCTTAAATATTATTACTATTTATTACTGAAAGTCAGTCTTAAATTCGTTCTAGATTTAGTTGGAAAAGGTGACGAGACTGAATACAACTCCAAATAACTATTTCTCGTACGTTTGATAAACAGTTATTTATGTCTTTAGATACCCCACCTCTCAACTTGATATTATAAACAATTGTAAACATTTGAAACGAAACTAGTACAATTAAATCAATCAAATAGAGACTAGATTTATATTTTAAATGAATCGCAAAAAATAAACTGAAATATAATTCGAATTTAATTATTGATTTTTCAAAGACCAGGTCAAAAACGAACAATTCATTTATTAGGCGCCTCTCGATGATATTATCACGTGATTGTGTGACGTAGCATCGTATGATTCGGTCAGAATCCTTTTCAAAATAGAGTGATTCTCGTTATTAGTCTATATCTAATTTTAATTTATGGAATACATTTGATAATTGATATATCAATAAATTTCCTTTTATAAAATTAGCAATTATGTTGTATTTTTGTTTTACTCATTAAGATTCAAATCAACTATAACTAACGTGACATTCGGTTAAAGTCGAAAAGTTCAAACAAATGACCACATCATCAAGATTCGGTTGTAATCTTAATTGTTTTCTCAGATTTGATAATTGAATATATAAAATCAAGCGAAAATTGTTGTTCAAAAAAAGCTCGCTCAAATTATACAGACTGTCATCGATGAATTCTACAAAAACTCGAATGAGCCGCAAATAAGAGCTAAGAGCTGACAAGTTTGAATAGACAATCTGTATATAATTCGGTAAATTCACGTAAAATCCTGATTAGGTAATTATTTAAACAATTTGAAAACAGTATCTTATTATATTTATTTATAGAATAAATGAGTACTCGAGTGACCTTATTATATCGTTATAATTTAAAAGACTACATAATTGTATTATTATGAGAAAAAAGGTGACTTTAATGTTAGGTGTAATGTTGGTTGCATATCTTTTATCGAAAATTGGAGATGATTTTACAAATTATAATTAATAATAAAATAATTGATAATAATAATAATAAACAATAACAATCACACAAATATACATTTGTATATAATTCCAAAGAAGTTTATGTAATACTAATAAAATTGAGTGAAGTCTTAATACGGTCTTCTAAATACACCAGTGAATAATACAGCTTTCTCGACTTTATCATAAATTAAATAAATAAATGGATGATTACAATGGAATTGGGCTGGTTCTAATGGACGACTTGATCTAAATGTGAATAAAACAGTTGCTGCAGCAGCTTTTGTACCTTCTTCATTGACTTCAATACGAGCCTTATGTAATGCACTACCCAAACTAACATGTTCATTTGTTAATCCAGATAAATCTGATGTATTTGTGAATAAATCACCGATACCAAGTTGTTCCAATACCTAAAAATATATTAAAATATTTTCTACCTGTTTAGAGAACTTTCTGTGGTTAGTTACAAGTTAGAACTGTTAATATTGAAGGAAACACTAATTTTTCAATATTATTATTGGTTTATTATTGAAACAACAAACTTGTGTATTATTAATTGTTAATTTAAAAAAAAAGAGGTAAAAATTGTAAATCACAGATTATCAATCAATTAAAAGAACAATAAATATTATAAATAAAATTATGATTTGTTTTGTGGATTTCTGATAACACCAGTAAATAGAATCGTGTGCGTTTCCTTATTATAAATAAATATAATAAATGGTCGATTGCATATAAATTGTATTGGTGCATTAAAATTATCGTCGCTCATTCTCCAACCGATAACGACAGTAGCAGCAGCTGCTTGTGTACCATTTTCATTTACCACAATTTTTGCTTTATGGATGCCTCTATTTATTTCTAAATTATTATTTTTAGATAATGTCGAAAAATCAGCATCAGATTGGAATAAGTTGCCAACACCCAAAGATTCAAGTATCTATACACCAAAACCAATAAAATTATTATTTTTGTTTCGGGGGTTAGTCAATAGTTATTATAGATGTGATGGAAAAAGGGGAGAATTCCAACTTTCATTATTGTATGTACTAATCATATAGTCTATCGAGCGAAAAATTGCCAATTGACACAATGACATTTATGGTAATAGAATATATAATTGTTTAATAATGCAGTTGGAATTTCCAGTTATGAAAACACACATAGTCGAATAGACAGAGGCGTACTTTGCAATATTTTAGACAATTTTTAAATACATCAAAGAAAAGTTGCAGAATATCGCTTTAATTTATTAATTAAAGAGAAACTTTTTATTTTTATAACGAGAAATGCAAAAAGATGATGTGATACTTTCGCTAATGACTAAAAAAGATTAACAAGTGAAACTCACAGAATTTCATCTTTTATAATGAATATTTTGAAAATACGCCTGTGCCTAAGTTTTGTAAAAAATCAAAAACATAAGTACTTACCGGAACTAGTTCTAAAGTGTGCTCCATTGAGAATTTTGGCAATGAAACTTGTACAGTTTTCGATATCAATCGATTATTTTCAACAATATCGCTGAATTGTTCCAATGTCAATTTCTTCAATGTTTGATCGAGTGCATCTTTTGCAAATGGCGGCAATAAAATGTACATACTGATCGAATCACCTTGATACGGTAATTCTAGAATATGTGCGCCTAAAGTTTCAGACACATCTAAAATTCCAATAACAAATAGTATGATTATTACAAATTTAGACATAATAATTCTAATAATTACCATGATTGAAGGTTCCTTCAACGTGCATCATATCGACCATAATTTGTTTTGATGGATTCACATAGAATATATCCGGTTTAGTTTTATTCGTATCAAACTTATTGACCCATATACCTTTGAAATAGGCCGCATTGACTAATGCTAAATTCGTTGATTGATCAATTGAACCGGGCGGTAATAAATCTTGAATCATATGATGTGTCGTATTGTCAACCCATTGATTTATGTAATTTCTCGCCGATTCTGGATTAGTTTTGAATGATAATTTTTCTAATTCAGTCGTAAATATCGTTGGTATACATTCGCGTATTTGTATTTGATCAGATACATAAATTTTATTGGCGTTTGTAAATTCATAATTGGCATCATTTGAACGTATTTGTGTCATAAATTTATCTAATTTATACGCTTTATATGTATCGGCTTTAGACTAGAAAATTTCAATTTTAATTAAATTCGAATTGTTTAAAATTAATCAACACACCTGCTTATCGTCTAATCGTAATACTTTTTTTAGGTAGTTTTCAGTTTGATTTCCAGACAAAAAATAAGCGATTATTAACGCATGATATGTTGAATATGGCGAGAAAAATAGATTTTCGCTCGGTTGTAAACGATTAATTGTTTGTAAAAGGGCTAAAGAAAAAGCTTGTTGACCTGTATATAGACTTTGTCTTGTCGCTTTATCCGGCTGACGATCATCGTTTATTGTCAAACATTGTTGATAACTTGAATTCAAATAAATTGCCAATATCAGAAGACCAAAGGCTATCTTCATCGTTGTTGAGATGTTATCTAGAAATTTGAGAAAATACACACTTTTTTCGATATACAAAAATATCAATCCACACACTATAAAGTTGAATCAGTGACTGAAATTCAATCGAAAAGAGACGTCAGAGAAAGTTCTCTATTTGATGACCTACAATTTATACAAAAACACTTTCTCAAAATTACATACACAGTCTTTTATTATTATTTTTCGATTCTGAAATTATCGATGACGCTCTTTCGATTTTTACTAATGACGATTTAAACTCCATTCAAGGTTTATATCAATGATTTTACGAACAATTAAATCTCGAAATTACCGCTAATAATCGGAATTTACGTTATTCGTAACACGTCCTTACAAAAAATTTTTGTTTCATCAGCCAAAAAAAAAAACAAAAATAACCTCTCAACCCACGATAAGTGAGAATTCTTTAATTTATATTATAGAACTAATTGCTAGGAAAAGTACAATAATCGGATACAAAATTTCATCAGCCATAACAGTAAGATATTAGCTACATTTATCTAATTGAAATTAGAGTCGTAATGTTAAGAAATTCAGTGAAAATCGAGAAAATAATATTTTTTAGTAATTCGACATAAAGCCAGTAGTGCAAATATAGAAGAGAGCTATAAATTTTGTTTGATAATCAAGAGTATTTTTTGCCGAGTGAAATTGGCGTCAATTTCCGCCCATAATCTCTTTGAAACAAAAACAGTTTTTATTAACTGTAAATTTTAGCTGAACCATCATCAGTTTATTAATCAGCTTTAACTGAGTAGAAATTTAAGGACCGAAAAAAATTTTGCATGACATAAGACTAATCAATCATGTTATTTTAATTGAAAAATTTTATAACCGGATTTAAAACTGATTTTGACAAAGATTACAAAACAAGTTGTTTATTGTTCCATTTCAATCTAGTACAGGTCAATATTATAAAATTATCCCTGACCTCCTCTTGTTTCATTAAAAATTATTATTATTATTATATTTTAATATTTATTATATAACAATATAAAAATAAATCGAGTGACCTCTAAATTCGCAATCCCTTCATTTGTTTCCAGTATTATAATCCCACTTTTAGCAAAACAAATCGATCAATAACTTTACGTTAATTCATATCGTTATTGAAATCTTAATGCTCTAGTTAAACTTCAAACAATTGAATATTAATTACATGGTTTTGTTTCCACAAAACAAAGACATACCGGAACTTGACTTTATTTTTTATTGTAATTTTGCGATATTTCCAAACAAAAAAGAATTCCATTCCAACTAATGATAATGTGACAATTTGTGAAATTTCACGTTTCGATGACTCACTTACGACTCGGGTAATTCCAATTTTCGATTGTATTCTATTTTAATGCTTTCTAGATTTATATTATTCAGAGAAAATATGATGATAATAATAATAATAATGATAATAGTTACCTGTAATAATACGGAGATAACAGAAGAATTTAAACACACCTTTATTATGGAATATATTTCAAAACACTTCCAATCACAACTGGTCAATGATTTCAAGATGATAACTGTTATCAATGATAATACTAACAACAAGAATGATAGCAACAATAATAATAACAATAGTAATAAAAATAACAACAGAACTCTTTGACTGTTTTGACAGACTGACAAACGAACTAAACACGAACAGGTTTATATGAGATATCGATGACGAATACTACTGCTTGCTTTGAATCTATTACAACGAAATAATAATAATAATAATAATAATGAAAATAACAAAAAAAAACACTGAGTGAAGACATTGAATGGAAATATAAATACATAAACAGTTAATTGAATTTTGGGAATGCCAATGAAATTGTACTGGAATTTCCTTTATTAAAACTCTTACAAAGAAACGTGAATTCCAAATAAAAGTAATAAAAGACCAAAGATATTATTCCAAATATTAATTGATTTCTCAAATAGTTTATTATTGTTTTATCGAATGATTATTTTATTTATTTGTTCATTCATTCAATTTGGGAATTTCCGATTATTATAATAGCGATTTTTGTTCAATGTAAGGCAATTATTTTTTTAAATACGTACATAAATTATCATTTCATTTCAAATTTTTCATGTAATTTTTCTATTCAATTGTTTTATGAAAAACTAATACAAATCATTCAATTAGACGTGTTATTCGAAAATTAACAATAAGAATAAGTCAAGGTCCAGGAGACGGACCCATGAATCATATAGGTAGCTTTATCTTATCATAACGTCCTCACTTTATAGTACAGACAACCTTCCCCAAATAAATAAGCTTTGAATTGGAATAAAACAGAGATTAAAAGGTCAATTTTTGGGTTTCTAGAGAGTTGCACGTTGCACGTATTTCTCAGTAATTCTCTCCAGAATCTCGAACAATTTCCGCTGTACAAACGCTAACGTTACCACAACAAAAAAACAATCAATTATTTCATCAATGAAACTTGAGACTACAACAATTTCGAATCTTGTCCTGTTGAAAATCACCCCCAATGTGAGTTTTGAAAAAGAGGAATTAATCGAAAGAAATTGTGAGAAATTTAAGAAAACAGTTGGATGAAATTGTAGCCTTCGAGCTATGCAACACAATATACATGCAATCGATTCGTAACTATAGTGAAGCAAATGCGACTTGGCTGACACATGATACTGGTGAGAAGTTGAGCTTGATTCAATAAAGCTCAGAACCGGATTTAGAGTCTTTATAGCCCTTATTATGGAAAATCTACTGATTCAAATGATTGTGTTCTAGGTTTCATATATTCGCCTGTATGTTTGGAAAATTTGATCAACTGAGTTCTTGCACCCCAAAATATTTGACCCCATCACCTACCCTCATATCTGTTGACAGGTCTTTTTAGATAATTGAGTTTTGGGTTATTTTAGAAACAATAATGATTATTCAAAAATGTCTTTATTAATCTATTTTATTTTCTGAATACAAAAATAGTAGAAATTTTGATATAATCAAGAAAATATGGCACAAAATTCACAAAATTTATCAAAGTTCTATCTACAAAATCTCAAAAAATACAGAAATAATAATTAATACGAGTATAGGAGGGGGCAATTATTGAAATACATTTTTTTGATAACTGCTCAGAATTTTATATACAACTAACTTAAATGTTCTATTTCCCTAAAAAATTCCGCCTATTCACAAAACGCGCTAGTTCAAAAAAGGGGGCAACGTTACATACGTCTGATTATTACCATTTTCACTTTTGATTTGCTCCTTGATTCGATTATCGTCATGGTAAGTGGTTTCGTACTTGGGTGATATGCTGCCATAACGTTCCGGCGACCCATTCAACGTGTGATTGACGTACTCGATTTTGGCCCCAATCGAATTCTCATCGGTCTGTGGCGAATGGGCCTGCAACATTGAATATTCCCGGCCCAACGGTGGACTCTGATTCGACAGTGGCGTCGTCGAGTACTCATGGGTGCGGCCCATGGTGGCCGTTGGAGGCGGCGGTGGCGGCGGCGGCCCGCCAAACAGCTGATTATCGTGCGTATTCAGCATGTACGACGAATAGCCGTTTTGCGGCGAACCAAAACTCGAATACGGCGTTGTTGACGTGTTCAATAAATTCAAATGCGGCCCCAAATCGTACGTTGATTGATAACTCCACGTATCGACTGGATTCGAATTATTTAGGGTGTTTGTTTGCGTGAAAGGGCTCAATGTATTGTTGAAATTCGTTGTTATACTTGAACTTGGCGAATTTGAGCTGATATAGCCGGTTTTACGGGGTGGTTCACGTTTACGCCATTTGGCCCGACGATTCTGGAACCACACTTGGACCCGGGACTCGCTCAAATTCAACTTCAATGCCAATTCTTCTCGAGCGAACACGTCAGGATAAGGGGCACGTTCGAAGGCACGCTCCAGCTCTTCCAACTGGAAAGCTGTGAATGTGGTCCTGAAATTTTTACAGATTATTATTATTATTTTCGATAATTGATGGAGGCGGGTTGTGTTAGTCGAGCGACGGAATGTGGGTGTCAGTTGTTTAATTTTTTGTTTTATGGAACAGATGCGTGATAAATTCGCTTGTTCATGGATTTTTCAAAAATTAATTATCGAGATCTGGTACAATTTCCACCCTCACTAAATTTTTCCCTAATCTAGTAGAGCTCTTGATTTTAGACTTTTAAGCCACCAATTGATGATTAGAGATGGGACATAGAATTTTGGAAATTTTGATTTTCTGAATTGAATTGGTTTTTTCTTTCTATATGACCGAATTTCTCGCATTAAATTGATCAAATCGACTCACCTAGTCTTCTTCTTTTTAACACCGTTATTATCGTTCTTCTTCTTATCATTTTTCTTCTGGACAGTGGGCGGAAGATCCGTCGAACTTAAACTTTGCGATTGCAACAAAACATCATCATTTTTCCGCTTAATCCCATTACTACCATTAACATTATCGATGGATTGTTGCTGGAATAGACCGAGATCTTGATGGTGCATGGGTGAGTTTTCCAATTTTTGCGGCGATCCCTTATACTCCAAAGGCGATCCCATATTCGTGAAAACATCATGTTGTTGCGATTGTTGTTGTTGTTGTTGTTGCTGCTGTTGTTGTTGTTGTAAGCCCAACATAACTTGAATTGAGTGCACATTCAAGTTTTCTTGATTCTTATTTTGCAATAAAGTCGAATTTAAACTCGGTAGAGGTTGATTTGAATAGTCATTAAAGGATTGATCATCAAACGGACCATTATCCATTTCGTATAAGCGATATTTATGAATTAATTATAAAAAAAAATCTTAGTTGATTGATAATCGAATTATGATAATTTTTAATGAATTGTAATAAAGCGAAAATCAAAACAATTTCGTTGTTAATTTGTTCCAATTTATTCTCTGATTGGTAATCATCAAAGATTATTAAAGAAAATGGGTGTGTGTATATTTGTGACTTGTTTTTTAATGAAACAAAATTATCCACAATTTACCGGACACTGTTGTTGTTGTTAACGTTATACTGACTTCTGACATTATTATTTTATCCAATTTATATTTAACGAGCTGAATTAAAGTTGACTAGAATCCGACCAATCCGCTCACAATTCTATAGGGGTTCAGTTCGATACGATTGGTTGTTGGAGGAGAATGGGTGGGAACTTTTATTATGAAAAGAAATGGTTATTGCAAATTCAACAACAGGTTACCATCATTGATTGGAAGAGGATATATAATGGTCACGTGACACAAATACGGGTCCTTCTAGATCTTGTGTGGGAAAAATACTCTTTCGAGTAAAATTCCATTTCGATTTGATTATAATCTATTAATTGGGAGAGTATTTAATAATTCTCAATTAGTTTCATTCATAAATACAATTTCATTTGATTTTTTTGTGATGGGTAGTTAATGTTAATAATGTTTTTTAAATGAGAGTAAAATGATAAGCGTACGCAGTTTGGCTCAATCACCCATAAGTGAATTTATCAATTTACCCAATTTTTGCCTATTAGCGACAATAGCTATTAGTGCAGCTATTAGTATATTAGTTTAACAGCCCAGATTCCTTAATGCAATCCAACTCAATATTGTCCAATTGTTGCTATTAAAACATTTCACACAGTAAATGTTCACCAGTCAAATACAGACTTTTATTGTGGAGGGTTGTCCGGTTTATTTTAACAAATTAAATAAGGGTGACTTTTGCAATTGGAAATCAACAAACCAAAAGTTGTCTTTCGTTGATTTGATTTGAAAACAACAACAATTGAATTGTGGCCCTCTACAAAACTACCTGTGCTTTAGTGTTCGATAACAACGACTTAAGAATTGTTTTAATTTTCGAAAATAGTGCAAATAGTGCAGTTGTCCAGTTTGATTGTTGCTAAGGCTCAACTAATATACACGTGCTATCATTATTTTTTTTTCTAAATTTTTTTCCAGTGTTCCCTCAATTCTCCAACAATGTTGCCGATTTGTTGTATAATATTATATATTATCCTATATATAGAATAGGAAAAATTTCCAATGTTGCAAACACTTGTGGTGAAACTGTATCATCTTTCCCAATTGTCTCCAATTAAGGATCCATTAGATTTAATTTATTTTAACTCGCTCAATTGATGATGGCGTAGGGGTCATATGTACCGAACAGTGTCATCTATGCGGGACATGCAATCATCACGGAACATGTACAACTTTAGAAAAGATGAGTGTTAAAATATAATTTATAAAAAATATAGGGAGATGAGAGGGAAGATATATTAAAAATAAAAAAAAAACGTGCGTGCATGTTGAACTTGTTTTGACCTTTCTTTTATTGGTGGCGCAACACAAAGACCATCAAAGCGCTCAAATTTGAAGAACTAATTCAGAAAGCTCATGTTAAACGAACTAATTCGCAACATCTTTATCTTTAGCTTTAAGAAATTTAAGGCGGCTTATTTACAAAATTAAATTTTCAAATTAAACTATTGACAAAACTGTTTAGGTACATTCGACCCCTTTCTAATGCAACCCCAATAAATCAGCTAAAGTTTCACAAAATCTGGAAGTCTGAATGATCTTATCCCTAATTTTATTATTATATTACGAGATATAAGAGTCTGAATGTCCAAATATTGAGTAACCGACCATCAAATCCTTAGGGTTTTTCACTAATGGTGAAAGATGAAATTTTGCTATTATAGGGAATAGGGCTTAGAGTAGAATCAATAGGAAAAATTTAAAAATTTGTCGTTTGATTCATATTTTAATTGAATTTAATTGGTCTTGTGGATCGGCCATAGGTCAATGGGCTCAGTCACTGACCTATACAATATTTGAGGTAATGGGGTAATTTAGGTGATCAAAAATTCGTGGCTAAATATCACGTAATGATTTTCAAAGATCTTGGTGTACTTTCATTCTTCTTAATCCTCTTCCATTTATTCTTTATGGTTCAAATCGTACTTTTATCTTATTCACAAAACCACCCTCTAATCCTCTCCGTTTCCTATATGCATGTTGATCTTTTTCACGATTACAATAACTTTGAAAATTTAGGTATCGATTGAATTATCATCGTTATAATCACCAATATTTCCATGTTTCTTTTTTATGTTAGGAACTAGAGCTTTAAAATGTAATTTGATTACTGATTAATTAATTTTTAAATTTAATTTTCTTATGAAACTCGTCCAAATACTATGTGTTACTGAATCATGGGTGTATTTTCATCTTCTAAGAGTTCGAAAATTCTACAGTATGATTATGATTAGGCCTATTACTGCGAATAAGCTGAATAATAAAATAGAATTTCACAGAATAATTCAGTTGTCAAAAATTTAATCAGGCGTCTAGCATAGTCGGCATTCCAAATTAATTGATATCTAGAATTTTAGAACGTGTCATAAGTCTAGTTAATTGAGAAAAAATCTATCACGACATATAATCAACTATATTTCTATTGTTATTAGAATTAGATTAAAGGACAGTAGGGAGGTAC
>JAZBGZ010000136.1:38211-78506 GCA_037414795.1 Stenodera caucasica | reverse complement strand
TCTCGATTAGTAATTCTTCTAAATTCGGAAATATTTTCACTATATCATCAATATTTAAAATATTATCATCGATTTTATAAAATTCCAATATTTTGATATCTTGTGAATCATCAATATTCGATAAATATTGAAAACAAATCAAATGATCTGTGGTTATTTTTTCACAATAATCATCAGTTATTGTTGTTGGTGTTGGTGCTGTGATAAAATTCCTCATTTTGATCGAAAATAATGATGATGACGAAATAAATAATGATAATATCAAGATAATACTAAAATAAAACAATAGAATATTATTTATAGTAATGTTGATTTAATTATTCCAATAAAACTTTCAAGAAAAACAATTTGGGTCAATGTTCGATCATAATGATGATGATTATAAATGATGATGATGATGATGGTGTAAGTAACAGGTTTTTTTTCTCCCATATAATTATTTATGGCGCGATCAAGGTTTTCTATGAAATCTGATGAAAATTTGCCCGATTTCCCTAGAGCCAAAAAAGTAGGTTTCGAGATTAGAAATTTTGCAATCGAATCCGAAACAATTAAAATTGCTCTTTAATCAACTGAAATTTTATTACTTGAGTAGAAATAAAAAAATGGATAGTTTTATTTAAAGGTGAGATCATGCACTGTTTTTATCAGGTCAAGTTGAATTAGAAACAAAAAGAGAATTAATTCAGAAATTGATTAATAATTCTCTGATTTGTATCTATAATTAATTATTGTTATGGTTTAGAGTAGTCTTTATCTTCATTTAGATCTCGTTTCACTTTTCAATAAAACTAGATCGATCAAGGACAAGGATAGAAATACAAAAAAGTGTGAGAATATTGAAATCAAGCCGACTGAAATGTAATTCAATTTTATTCATTTGTGTATTTGTTTGTTTTTTTCCATCACGAAATGTCACAAAGGAAAATATAACATTTCCACAACAAATTTCCACTATCCATTAATATTTGTGATGTAAATTGAGTTGTCAACTGGCTTTCCATTTTCTCTTGTTATTGTTGAATTAAACTGGAAAATGTAAATTTTCGCACTATTTTCGCTAAATTAACTCAACTACAGTGATTTTCTCCAACAACCACAAAATTATTACTGTAACTGAAGATTAGAGAGCTTTCGGACTAAGTCGAGTGGAAGTTGGGAGTTTTATCGTTAATTCTTGGAGTTTCAAAAAAAAAAATACCGGGCTACTCGATAAAAGGAGAGTTTGAGAGAGATTTTTTCTTTGATTACGATTTTCCGGGACTTTAGTGCTTGAATTTATTCCAATTCATCTGTAAAGAATGATGATGGAGTCGCTGAAGTTTCAGTTTATCGTTATAGAATTAGAATTCTCTACTGAAAAAATATTATTTATGGATTTTAGTTGAATATTACTAAATTCGGATATTTATCTGGTATTTTCCAACAGATAATAGAGATAATAAACAATAAAACGAAATAAGATAAGAATAATTGTTGTGCACTTGAAATAATTGGGGTAATTGCTGAAATTGTTGTGTTTTCAGGACGATATTCGAGTTAAATTAAAAATAGATGCCTGGGATATTTCTCTTGTCAAAGAAATTAATAAATCGAATTCCCAAGCTTTCCAGACACATTTTCTCGAGATAATTTGATAATCATTTTAGTATCTTTCTAATTTAATTGTCTACACGTCACTATAATAATTGGATATAATTCAATTCGCGCTAAAGTATTCGATAAATATTTGCTCAAAAATTTAAAAGATTCGAGACGACGTAAATACCTCTTTTTCAAATAAATTTGTTTGAAAATTAAATTGGATATAAATAGAATTTGGTCGAAAAAAAAAATTGTATTTTCCATTGACTCAGTTTTAATTGAAAAAAAAACATCGAGACAAGTTGGATAAGTTTCTAATTAAAAGTTCTTATTCCAGAAGAGTAAATTAATTCCATTTTTAATTAGATGGACAAATTGGAAATTTAAAATTATTTTTGTTTGAATCGAGAATAAAATTACCAAAATTCGATAGTTTTGTGGTAGAAATCCATCGAAACACTCACTTAAAACATCACTAAAATTTTTTTGTTATTGGAACCCGTTCGTAAGTCCTTCTATTCCAGAGTTGTTCCACCCGCTATCGTTTCTGGATCACAACTGTTAGTTTGCCCCAACTTGCCAGAGATATTCTGTTATTTGAACAGAAAAAAAACCAAACTAAAACGTTCAAGCAAAAAATTCATATAAACGCGAGATATTCGATTTCTCTTCACAAGTCAAGGTGAAAATATTACAGGTGATCCAAATAATTACGCTAATTGACGTGCTAATATAACAACATTACGTTATTTGATGATGATTTTTTCTAATTGATTCATATCAGGATTGAGAATCTCAATAGCGAAATTGATGGAATCGAGTGCAAGGTGAACTAGATGTTATTTATGATTATTGCATTTGATGAAATAGACGAGACGCCAATGGAATAATTTTATCAACTTTCCCGAATTCTCCATCATTATCATCATTATTATTATTATTATTGTTATTTTATTAAGAAATTAAACCGAAAAAAAACGAGTCATTAAATCGCTATTCTCATCGAGTTGTTGACGATTTTATTTTGTTTTTTTCGTTAATTTTCATCGATTGTTGTGGAATTGGAGATCTGGATAGACAAGCTATTCATTGAATTGAATAACGGCTGATTTCAATATTGGAAAATTCCATATTTATGTCCTCTATCATCGTTTTTATTCAGATTCGAATAAATATTGGAATTATAATTAATCCTCGATTGTAAAGCGAATTAAACGTAGGCAAATATAAACAAGTGTTAAACAGATCAAATACGTAACGAAACTCTATTTTGAGAGAATTTGTCTTTATTACCATCAATATTCTACAACAAAGTCTCTATCTTCATCGTAATTGTTCCTGGTGATGAATTTGTAGCATAGATGTCGCCACAGCTGCTTGAGCTGTCATCTACAATAAATTCGCAGATTTGTACAACAGCAAACCTCTATTAAATGGTCGATTTATAGAGGGATTGGAATCTTCGAATTATTCTAATTTTGGACAGAAGAATTTGTTTCCAGAATCTGCGAGACTCAATCTAAGAGCTTCCTGGGCTAGATGTGTTTCTCTATGTGGCGCTGCTGAAACTCTGTAACACAAATCAAACTTTGAAACACACAAATTTTCTAAAATTACTCATGAAACACATCTAGAGCCGGACATAGAATTTCGATCACTTTATCCGGTTGTTGATCATCCAAAAATTCCAAGCCTCGTCGAAATTGATCCAAACACCAATTAAATTTTCCGATATTCCCATCCAAACCTACCATTTTTTTACAAATTGGACATTTTAGCGTAGTTTTTTCCAATGGTAACGTGAATAGATGCGAACAATCTGGGAAATTTGGACATCTGTCGATAATCGAATTGATTAGAGAATTATTGAATTTTCCACAAAAACAATGGATAATTACCGGATTCGCGCCGGTCTCTTATCTAGATTTTCATCGAGTTTCGGCCAATTTTCCCGACAAGCTTGACATTGACATTGAAACCAGTACCGTCCTGATAAGATACGTTGTCGTTCCGGTAGATTACGCCAACTGAACATCGGACCGTAATTCTCCTCGATTATATCGCCGTTTTTCAGCGGCCTTACAGCCGTTATTACGATATCTCTCCCTGAAAAATGCCTGAAACTCGACAGTTTTCATAAATACATCACTAAATCACTTGCTTATTATTAATCACCGAGTGACAGCTTGATAACAGCCGTGATTGAAAAGGGCCACTGAAGGATATAAAGCGACGCCGATGTAGGAAGGAATCGCGCCTTTCAGGCTGCGTTTTTCAGATTGTAGAGTTTCATAAATTTCATGGGCATTAAACTGTAAGATTTGTAAATGTTGCAGGATTAATTCGCCGATTTTATACTCAATTTCAGTCGGTATTATGCCGGAATTGCGGCTGAAATATCCGGATTTTTGTAGAATCCTCAATAGAAAACCCGCCATTAAAGTACGCTGAAAAAAATCGTCACTTTTACGTTTTTCAGCATTTGTACATAATTTATATACGGGTAAATTCGATCGATTATCGTAAATCTCCAGATTTTTATCCAATTGATTTTGTGTTATCATTCGTAAAGCTGAATGCGATAAGATACTCATCCCGGAGCCGATCAAGAGGTCCAGAAATTTACATTCGTATTTGTGATAAGAATTGGAGGCGATATCGCGACAATTGGTCGAACAAAATGCGATTCCGGAACAATCCGAACATCCGATCGGCGATAATAATCGAGCGAAACAATGATGACAGTGTGTCCCGGATTTTTCCGGTAGAAGACAAGCGACATATGGTTTTTCTTTAACTAGAATTTCACCGGATTTTATTCCATCATTAGCAACAACGTAGCGACCCATCAATCGAGATTGCTCGACTGAAATCTTATTTGAATAAATTTCAGAAATTGCCTCGATTTTATTATCGTTTTCCACCGATTTTCTAGGCGAATCCACGATTTTCTGCAATTTCTCCAATTGTTCTTTATCGCCCAATTTGCCAACAATATTCAAAGCGATTTTCGCTTTATTTTCCTCGTTTAAATTCTTGTAACACACCACCATTCTTGAATAGGCTTCAATTTTCATTTTTTCGGGTAGATTTTCTTTTAGAGACAGTTGAATGTCGTTCAAGGCGGCTCGATATTGTTGTTGAGCGATTAGGGTTGAAGACCGGCCGAAAAGCGCTAATCCCAGTTCGGGGTCTATTAATTCTCACAAATTAACTATCAAATTATAAATAAGGGTTGATTAATTTTACCTGCCTTAGAGGCTTTCAGAACAGCCTGACTATAGAGGGTTGATGCTTTCGAATAATCACCGCTTCTGAAACAATTTTCAGCGGCCTGAAGCCGTTCGGATGATGTCTGTCTGGATTTTTTACGATAAACCTCTTGAACACATCCGAGAAAATCACAAATATAATTTTTTATCTAAAATTCAATAAATTTCGAGTTGGATCAATCGAAAATTAGACAGCGAATAATTCAATTTTACCGCTTCATTCTCGTAAATAGCCCGAATGCGTTCTCTATCCGATTTTCGACAATTGAAATTTCTTTCGATGATTTTCCGATCGATATTTCCGATTAAATTATCGACAAAATCGAGAAAAAATCCCTTATTGTTCGATTGTAACGTTTTTTGACTGCAAATTTCCATGTATTTACGATCGAAATATTCCATTTTCGTTGTCGTTGTTGAAAGCGAACATTAAACTGTAATATTTAAAATTAGAACCGGCTCAGTTCTATTAAAATCTAGTAGGAGACGGGATAAAAACAATTTCGTTAAGGCGAGTTCACAATGACGACTAAAAAATTTGTTCGAGGCTTATTTGTTCAAATAAAACGCAAACATAAATTTCAAATTTGTTAGATTTCCAGATAGGAAAGAAACAATATTTTAAAGATTATATTATTATAAAAAAAAATTTCGTTACATTGATTTTCACCAAAATTGGAAATTAATCGATTCTTAATATTTAATTCGTTCCAATTTTTAGTACTTACTTATAACAAATTGCATATTATATTAAAACAAAATAATAATTAAAAAAAAAAAAAACAAGATATATACAATACATTACATAGATAACAGAGTTTAATATTATTATTGGTAACAGTTCCCCGCTTATTTTGCATAGTTCCCAAAATACCTCGATAGATGTCGCTTTTCTTTTTTATACTATAAAATAATTGCGGGTAAATTAAAATTATACATACAGAATATCCCATAAATTTGTACCAAAACAACTGAAAAGAACCGATTCGAGTATCAATAATAGAAAAGAAACGAGCAGCCCATAGATCCACCCTCAATTATTCAAATCACCCTGTCAAAAATCTTATTTACAAAAATTAATAAACATCAATTATTATTTTTTCATCTATAATTTCTGATTTTATGATCTTCATTTAGCAATATAGATTGATAAATCGGGAAATTTAAATCCATTAAAACTATTGAAATTTCGATTTCCTTGTAAAGATGATGACGTTGATGGTCGTATTGTTGGTCGTCGTAATTGTTTAGCACGTATTTGTCTAGGTGGTGGTGGTATCAAATCTGTATTTATACGAGATGATTGTCCGTTATTACGCAATAAGAAACCACATTGTGCTGTACATACATCATCACGTAAAATAATTTCTTTGGACCATTCGCGTAAAAGTTGTGCACAATCCGTCACTCTCAAACTTGCACATTGGCCCTGAAAATATCAAAAACAATTATTATATTCTCAAATATGCTTATCATTGAATTTGTGAACTCAAATAAAAAAAAAAAATTACCCCTTCAGTTGTGCAGATACAGCTCGTACAGGGACTAGGAAATGCTGATTCACCAACTTGTACATGCCGATCACCGATCACACAACCGGAACCGGTATTTTCCCGCCACATTTCCAAATTGATATTCGGTAATGAACGACATGGCACTCTTGGATTTAAGAAATTCGATGGTAATTCAAAAGCAGCCCGTTGCATTTCACCTTCAATATCCAAATTATCACATATTAATTTGGCCATAGTTGATTTACGTATTTCAGCTAATTGTGATTCAGTAAAACGTATATTAGGATCTTCATTTTCATACCAGAAACGATCACATTTACGTAATTGTCGAAATT
Source organism: Stenodera caucasica (assembly GCA_037414795.1). NCBI lineage: Eukaryota > Metazoa > Arthropoda > Insecta > Coleoptera > Meloidae > Stenodera > Stenodera caucasica. The sequence continues at coordinate 71,801 of JAZBGZ010000136.1, read as the reverse complement.
GAATGGCAATAATACAAGCAAATGTCGGACCGACAAGACCACCTTGTAATGGCCGTTCACTCATACCACCCGGAAATAGATCGATATCATCAACTGTAGCATAGATACGTTTTAAACGAGCTATTACTTCTGGTGGTATTTCACGTGCTAAATCTTCAAAATTTGTAGCACGTTTCAAATTGCATAAAGCACGATAATTATTATAAGATGGAATACCATGATCGCGCCCTCTTTGGATATTTAATGCTACTAAATCGATACCAGAAAATGGTATTTTACGATCTTCAAATAAATGATTTGTTACTTCTCCAGTAACGAATTGATCTAAAGTTTCCATTGGAGTCGAAACTAAGCCTCTTGCAAGTTCATCAACCATTCCAGACTAAATTCAAAAATAATCAAATAAAAATTGAATAATATTAGAAAAAAAATGTGTAAATCACCTGTAGAATCATATCAGGTTTAAAGAAACCATCCCGTAGTAGAATTGGAGGATCCACAATTTGATAAGACGGACTCAATCTAGGTAAATGCGGTCTTAGAAGAGAATGTCCAATTCGAAAAGCAGCCGCAGCGAATTCATTCATAATTGACGGATTACAAGTTGGATTATATTCTTTATAATAGCCTTGCGGTAATAATTTTAACCCATAAAGATTGACAGCATTCCAGCTTAATAATCTCGGTAAAAATTCGTTATAAGTGATATGTTGATTGACAGCTATTAGAATCTTTCTAGCATGATGGAATAGTTTATCATCGTCCCAATGAGGATTCAAACGTTTCAATTGATCAACAATTCGATTATGTTCTCTCATAAATATAGTATGAATTACTGTCAATGCTGGTTGTTCTGATGCTCTACCATCACCAGCTATAAAACATAAACCAGAAGGTGCTTTACATTCTGGATGATGATCACTTTGAGGTAAGAGATCTTTTCCTCGATGTTTTTGTTTCGTACAATTCATCCTACCACCATAATCTCTCAATTCTCTTAAAACACAATGATTCTCTCCATAAATTTGTGAAGCATCTAGAAATGCTGTATTTTGATTTACTTGTTCTCTAGGTCCTAATTGTAATTGTCCTGGTAATGATCGCATAAATGGGAAACACATTCTTTGTCCTGATGTTATATTCACTTCAGGATAATAATGATCACCTGATGGAATCGGTATTGGATTACATTCAGGATGGACAGTTCTAGAACTATCGCATGGACGACAATCCGGTATTGATTCATGGAAACCTTTATGGATTGGTGTCATTGTTAAATCATGATCCAGAAATTGAGCAAATTGCATCACCATCAATGTATACCTCGAATGTAAATTACTTATATCTGGATGGATAATGGACGATACAATTCTTGGTGATGGTAATGGGATACCAGTTACGCCAATTGTTCTAGGTTTCGATATACCATCATCATAAGCACTTGGTAATAATCGAGTGAAAGTTGTTAAACTTTTACCAAAGCTTGGATTATGTAAATTATTACAATGGCCAGTCATTGTACGAAACGGAGTACTAGGATCACAAGGAATCGTATCATCACAATTTTGATCATTAACATCAAAAGTACTCGGTGGTATCAATGATGCGATATCGACATTTTGTAAACCATCAGATAATTCATCGCGGAAAACCGTCGAAATTACATTGTTGTCGAAAAGTTGGCGTTTTCGTCGCCGATACCTGAAAAAATCACCAATCATAAAATAATCTCAAAAGTTTTCTACTATATTAACGAATTACATTAATGAATTGATAATTTCATTTGAGGCAAATTCGAAAAGTAGCGAAGAATTTGCCAATTTTAAAGCTTGTTTGTTGGCTTTACTGAATGAAGCTGCTGTACCGACTGGTGATTTCGGATCAACACCTCCTACAGTCGTCCAAACTTTATATTCCATTTTTCTACGTTGTAGAACGTCTTGTTCTGCTTTCGCTAAAGCGTCCATCAATAAATCTTCAGATAGATCAGCCATATGATCCATTTCCAACCATGCTGTTAATTGTGGCAAAGGATGCTGATCACATGAAATTCTAGCATTTCTACAAAAATCACAAATCACTAAAAAAAGTAGCTAATTAATAATGAGACTCACAAATAAGGATCTTCTTGGAAGAAAGCTTTCGGTTGGATCTTTTCTAAATCATCAGTATTTGCACATAATAAACCAGCCAAGGTGATTTTTTTAATTTCGCTCAATTGTTCTGTTGTTAAAGAACTAGGCGGTAAATCATTCTCATACCAAAATCGATCAGATTCTTTCAATAGACTAAATTGACCTTTAAGTAAACAATTGAAAGTTGGACCAACAATAGCTCCAGGCACCGGTTTTTCTAAAATAGCTCCAACTAAAAGATCAATATCTTCCGGGGAACGATATAAATATTTCAAAGCTTTTATATGTTCTTGATTGATACCAGCTCGAATTAAATCATCAAAACTGATTTTATTCGATGTAAAGCTTGTATTTTGACATAGTTGAAGATAATTCGAATAGCCTGGAAGGCCATGATCACGACCCATATGGACGAATAATGATGATGTATCCCAATCTGGACGTAAAGTTACCATCATATGCATACTGGGCTGTTGTGCTGGTGTTGTTATTAAAATATCAACCATTTCAGCGAAATTTTCAGCAGTTTCATTCAATAAAGAACTAGGCAACATTGATAGAAGAGCCGGAAGGGCGCTAATTGCGACTTCGTTATAAATACCAGCTCGATGAGAACTCGAATATTTGGAAAAACGACCATGTGTTTGTAATGAGAGATCACTTTCGATTACGGCTTCCTGAAATTTTTCCAAATTTAAACAATAATCAATTGGTTAATTTCTTAATCTTACATTGCCTAAAACTATTGGTAAAAATTCGTTGTAGGTAATATGCTGAATTTCGGCCGTTACAATTCGACGACTTTCATAAAATAGATTCTCATCGGACCAATGACGATTCAATTGAGCCAAATTGATAGCTACACGATTATGTTCTTTCAAAATTGCTGAATATAAAGCATTTGTTTGACATGCTGAACATACAGAAACGTTAACTAAACCGGCATCATAACTTCGTAATTTTTCCATTTGTTGATCGGTATTTCCATAAATTGCTGAAGCATCCAAAAATGCTGATGCCAAATTCATCTGATTACGATATTCTAGAATTCCAATCATAAACTATTATAGATGTTTAAATATCAATTTAGAAATACTACCGAATTTACAGTCTTCTAAATCGACAACTGGTAGAGTTCTCATATAATCTCTACATTGACCATGAGCAATTCTACCATAACATTCACCATGATTTTTGGCCTCATCACTACAACAATCTTGAGTCCTCAAATTACCAGTACTGGCTAAATCGTGTAATAATAATTCACTCCAAGCACCCAATAGGGCTGTTAGGGAGTCATGATGATGAGATTCGATCGTTTGAAGGGTGGAAGCGACGTCTAAAGGACTTGGTAAGGCGTGAGTGCTCACCGATTGTCGAGGCTGTGACTTTCCTAGAAACAATTCAACGGAAAATGTAACAAAATTGAAGAATAATTTTTTGCCAACAGCATCATTTGGGGAAAGTGCTCGTTTTTTATTAATTTTGGTCAAATGATAAAACTGTACTGGTTGGTATCATGGTAGTCACTTTCTCCAATTGCTATTGGCATTAAATTATTTCTTCATTTTGCTCCAAGAGTGAAACTACTGTATCGTTTTTTCATTTATTTTTTCTTATCAATAACAGTCTCAAGATCACTTCCGTAATAATGAAAGCTAGACTTGTTGTCAAAACGACATTCCCTTTTATTACCTTTCATTAATCCAGTTATTATAAAAATAATAATAATAACAATCTCGACACACCTATTTTAATCAAATTATTGGTTATAATTTGTTTAGATGGAAAAATTTCAGGGTGGATGGTTTTTCACAATTCGACAAATAATATTAACAGGAATATAATTTTCAACAAATATATTTATTTGCGCCATCATTATCCGGAAAATTGATCAATTTTCGATTTCGCACACTTCCACTTTGAATAATTCAATAATTATAACAATTTTTGTTTTGTAATGGCGCCCCCCAAATGACATATGGTCGCGCAAACGCTTTATACGCTCGCTAGTACAAACGGAAAGTAGTTCAAATGCCACTATTATTTATTAATTTTTCAATTTTTAATCAAATTGCAATATTTATAATAATAATAATTAACAGTTTATTTATTGATTAGAATTATCGAATGATCAAGTTTACATTTTTAAATCAAAAATTGTATTTGACGGATATTCCGCTTATGCTAGCAAGCGTACACGCGCGCATCTTTGTCATATTGAGCGCCATTTTAAAATAAAAACTATAAGTTTAGTGATGTGGATTGAAATTTCTTGAAAATTTGCTCAATAACAACCAATATTTGACTTAATTTAGCAATATAACCACAGCAATCGATATTCTAATTAATATTTTAGATTGAATTGTGTAAAAACATCCAATTTGACTGAACTATGTTGATTTATACTGGAAGTTTATAGTCTTAGAATGGACAGTCGGTGTTTAGTTACTTACCATCAGAATAGTTTGGCGGTAGTAATCGTAAGAATGGCGCTCCACGTGTGCCCCATTTCGAATGACGTATATTATTACATTCTCCAGATGGTTTTCTATATTTATTTGGTGGACATGGTATCGTTTCAATTGTTTGACATTGTTTAAATATATTATTATTGTAATGGTTACTACTAAATTGTCTTTCAATAGTTAAAGCTTGTCGCACAATTGAACGTATTTCTTCTGGTAATATTCGTGTATAAGTTGTGATGTTGTATTCGTATGGTTTTAAGCTTGTCTGGCAATTGAATAGAAGTGGAAACGTGCCCAAAATGCAAATTATCCTAGAAATATAAAAAAAATTCATTGTATAATTTTTTCTATTAATCATAATAACAACAATAATGAGAGAGATGTGAGAGGATATAATGTTGAATGTTGAATATGCTAATTAGATAAAAACCAACAACCATATGGGCAAGTCTAAATTATGGCAAATACTTAATATAGACATTATAACATCATTACTGACCTATCGTTTTATATTAGGAAAAAACATACTAACACAATTGTTCTTTTTTGTCCTACAAAAACAAAATTTATCGGCACGAATTCATGACAGTTCAATTGTAATTGATTGGATGTTGTCATTGGCGAAAGATGAATGCAAATAAAATCAATCAATGGTTTTTTATTTCTCGTTTTTATTTAGTGTTCTCATCTAAAATTCATCAGCCAATAGAAATAGAAGAACAAAATTGATTATTATTAATAAAACTGCACGTTATTGAGCCAGTTGTTTGTGATGGTGAACTGCACCCAATTATTTTTCAAGAAAAACAATACAAAAACAAATAAAACAACGACATATCATGAAACACCTGACTAGATATTGCGTCAATCTTTATTGTAGGCAGATGTAGATTGTTTGGTGACTGCTAGATCCTAATTTGGGGGTCATGGACTTTTGCAAAAGAAACTTGTACCTAATCCTAAAAATCGGCCATTCAGCTAGAACAAAATGATGAGTTCGTTGAGAAATAAGATCCAAAAAAAAAATCAAAAGAGATTGCGTCAATTGTCATTGTGGGAAGATTTAGATTGATTGATGACTGCTGGATCCGAAAAATTTAGGGTCATGGACTTTTGCAAGTACTACCTAATCTTGAAAATCAGTCATTCAACCAGAACAAAATCATGAGATACGTGAAAATTATATCCATAAATCCATTGGAAATAGTCAATAATTATCCGAAATTAAAATAAAAGATTGTAGAGTTCTGAAAATGTGGTCGTGAGACGACTTTAAGTTACCTGGAGAGTCAATAAAAATCTTGAATAAAATTTTTTTTTAAAAAAAAAACAGACTCTAAAGATGAATAAAATTCAAAAATAAAACAATTGAAAAAACACAAAGACGTTATTTTCTATTTTTAGATGAATTTCGACGTCATTGATTTCGAGAAAGTCTTAAATGTGATCTTCGTGAACTGGAATTAAGGCGAAATCTCTCGCGGTTAGTCACAAATATGTATTAAAGATATCATTTGAATATAATCGCGAAATCTATCAGCAAATTTGTGAAGAAGCGCGATTAAATTTGGAAAATTATTACTTGGACAAAATAATTATTCATTACTGTAACTCCTATAAATCTAAACAAATCGCATAGTTTCCTACTAATCCACTTCGAGTAACGATCACTCGAATCTGTGATAAAATCGCGCTAAAATTACAATGCACTCGACTAGAACGCGATGCCATTCAGGTCTAGGACACGCGTAAATTGTATTTAACGCGACATTTCAATTATAAATAAGCGCCATCTTCATTGGAAGTTTTTTAGAGAGAATTCCACGAAAACGCGATTCCGAGCAAGCGCGTAAAGCGCGTTATAGCCCCAACTTTCATCACACTCTGTATAATAATAGATTATAATAATAATATTGTAGTTATTATTATTATGACATAATAACTCAATCACGATCTCATCGATGATAATAATGATTTCAATAGAATTTGTTCAAATAGTTTGAATAATTGCAAATAAATATCTGCTATAAATAAATGATTTTCATTATTAATATAATCACATCAATTGTTGATATAAATAAAATAAATCATTTATCAAAATAGCGCTTTATTCGAAATATTCGTGACTTCAAATCAATTTTTATGACTGAAAAAATTATAATTGAGAGAAAAAAAATTGAAGAAGGATCCAATAATTACACGATTTTATGCTAATTTAATCGAATAATAATAAAAATAATAATAATAAATTTTAAAGTTTTTATACCAACATATTAACATTAATCATTTTTTTTTCGATTAATTATTATCATTATACTGAGAAAATTCATAACAATATTTATTTAATAAATATTATTGACTACGTAACTTAATGTTTATTACATTGTTGAAATAATTCAAATGTTATTTTTAATTTCTATGCCCTTCAAGTTTTCGAGCTGTAGGCTGTAAATTCGAAATTAGTACATTTACTTCAAATATGAATATTTTAATTGTAACGTCATTAAAATTTACAAGCCTTGAAATATATTAATGGCCAACAATATTAATTATTGTTGTACTTAATCGAGAAATTTGTAGCAAATAATCATCATCATCATAATAATAATGATTATAACAATAATAATAATAATAATAGAAAAGTTACAATGATTCTATGAAGATGATCACATATTTTCAGGTAATCATCGAACTTAATCATCATTTAATTGAAAGCTTAACAGTTTATTAGTCAACTAGGTAAATTGCATTGATGCAACTATGAATGAGTATTGCAAAATATAAATATTAAGTCTAAATATTTATATTATTATAATATAATGGATGACATTTTTTTTCCATATTTAACCTTTACCTATTTTATGAAACCTATTTCAACAATTTCTATTCTAGTAATTTTCACTAAAACTAGTAATCTCAAACAATTATCTCGATTATATAGTGAAAGTGGTGGAATTAATTGAAATTTCCCGATATGTGATATTATGAAAAATGAGTTTTCATGCCTGGTTAACTCAATAGAAGTGTTAAAAAATCTATTTGAGTCCAATACTAAAGTTTGTATGAGAGACAACAAGATAAATCGTCGAAAATCATTGGAATTTGTAGCATTTTCTCGAAATTTCAGCTCGGTTAGTATCTGGATCGCGCATTGAAATCTCCTCGATTCAACTATAAAAACTTACAATTAAAACACGATTATCTCTTTTTGAACAAATTAATCTCTCTTTGATTATTTAGAATAGGGAATTAGAGCCGTATTTGTACATGACTCGTTATAAAAATTCCAACATTATAACATCACTTTCGCTCTTTGTCTTTTGTTTGTTAAAAGGAAGACACGCACGTATACATTTTTTACAACATTCGAATAATTCCAATGAAACTGAATTAGATAGAGTCATCGAAATTTTTGAGAAATCAAGATCCGGGATTGAAATAAAAAAATTTCTGTCGAAATTTTCAGCCAAACTGGAATATAATCAAGAATAATAACAATTAATCAATTGAGAATCGCGTGGAGGTCTGATGCGGTTTTGCAACTTAATTTGAATAATTTTACAACAATTTAAAGTATTTATTATGTTTATTATCGAAAAAAAATGATAATATTTGCTATTTTATGATTGGTATTTTAAATTAAACGAATATTGAACAGGTTTTCATAAGAATATTTGAGAATCTAAACTATTTAAGCCTTGAATTTTCGATAAGTGTCGAAATTTAAGAGGGCTTTTTTTGGAAAAAATCCAAAATTTCTTTAAAATAAATTGCTTCACTTTAGTTTTGGATCGATATATACTTCGAATAATTCGACTATTTAGAAATAACAACTTATTTTTTGTTTTGTTTTTTGTGTTGACTTCTAAAAAATAAAGATGTGCGATTAATGCTAGTTTTTCCACGTGCCTTACCAATTTAATAGAATTTTTATCAATCTATTTAAATCCCATAAGAAAAAAGTGATGAGATCAAGGCTAGAAGTGAGTGTTGTTTCAGGATTTGAATTTCTCAAACAACTGAATCTTCATTAATAATAACTATAATAATAAACTATAAGAGAGCACATTCCGCTTTGGAGATGTTACAAGTCTTGTATTATCCTTGAACAAATGTCAATGTTTCTAGGCGGAAGTTGAAGGCTTCTTTTCTATTCAAAATCTCAAACAATATAATCGATAAAATTTTGTGTTTTGTTTACGATCCTTGCAATATTCAAATAGAATTAATTACGATCAAAAACAACGTGACTGGATTATTACGAAATTAGAACGCCCAGTTGACATTTTATGGAATGAATACGAGAAGGACGTGGGTCAGGAGGCGATTGAAATCGTTATGAAAATCGAATTTTTCAACAAATCTCCAGAAAATACGTCAAAAATAACTTAAAATATCTAATTAATTGTTGCGAATTCATCGTTAAAATAGGTAATATATTGTAAAATTAGAGTAAGGTTAGTGTCTTGATCGATCGTTGGGATCTCCACGAATATCTACTAAATTCGGGAATTTTACCGCAATTTCGCCGAAGTATTGGGAAATTCTCTATGCTAATTTCGAAAATAATTCACAAAACTGCTGATATATTCGAGGAAAAATTTCATTGATCGAACAAATAACTTTCGCTTATTTTTCTAGAATCTTAACGTTATTTCATCGAATATGTGGCAATTTCGTCATCGTTGGCATCATGTGATTCTAATTAACGTTTAGAAACTAGAATCGAGACTGTTAAGGAGTCAAAGTCATCGAATGAAGATCAAAATTAACAGGAATGTCGAATGAAAGTGATAGCGTTTAGAGAAAGTTGAGGCGCGAACGTGCCTGTCTAAATGAGTCGCATATTCTTTTATAAATAAATAAAACGCATTCTTTCACCTCAAAAATAATAAATAAAATAACTGGACCACAACAACAATAAATAATACTTACATAACATAATGTTATTGAAAATGATAATTAGGCTGGATTTGAATAGATTCCTACACGTCAAATTAAATCAAGAATATCTACGTTAATTATTTCCAACGAAATCCGTGCATTACGTTTCCTAGAAAGTTAACATAATAATTACCATTATTTGGCCCTAATAACGCATCGAACAAAACAACTCGACTACAATAATTATCGGTAATCAATCATCAATTTCGAGAAAGAAAAAATTATTGAAAGCTATAAATAAGAATTCTCTCATTAATGAAAAAAGAAACTCAAATCATCGCCAAGGTCGTTTTGACTATTGGACTGTTATCACTCGAAATATTTGAGAAAATCGACAATTTGAAGGCCGACTTGTCTAATTTTGCAAATAATGTGATTTGGAATCAATTAAATTTCGTCAACAACAATTCTAAAACCTACGCAATTCTTGTAAAAATCTAAAAATAAACGGGGGCTCTATCTAAAATTTATTGTAAACAAAATACATGCAATATTCAAATAAAACACGGTTTTTTATTGTTGAGTAATCCAACGAAAATTACTTAACAATGAACAAATAATGAGAAATCACAGTTGATTCGATGATCTATTCTCTAAATATCAACAAAATTGATTTTGTCATTATTTTTTAATTTTCCTAATCGCTTCAAAATTAGCTAATTATTATTATTAGTATTATTATTATTAATAATGGAATTGGCTGAAGACGTGCTTAATTCACCAATTTTGAAACATTGAACCTTCTGTAACCGTTCCGTTTCATTAAATCACCAAATGATAGAAATAATAATCGAATCATCCGCCTTGTTTGGTAATAATTCAAACAAGAATCACTAATCATTGTCATAATGATAATGATAATAATAAAAATGATAATAATCTTGATAAATTCTTCGAAGAAGGTCAACATTATGGTGTGAATTGTACAAATTACTGTGATCACTGAAATTTATCTGATAATTTATTTTTATAGGTCATCAAAATATTAATTAAATTCTAATGATTTTAATGATTGACGATTCAATTTAATTAAGATAAAGAAAGGGAAATTTCAAACTTTCTATTCTCTTCTTTTCAATTCCCATTAGGATACTTAAATAAAAATAAACTCTTACAGCATCATTTATTTATTTATTCAAAAATAAAACGATTAAGTGGTTTTTCGCGTCTTTCCCACTTTATCATTATCATTATTAATCTTATTATTATTATTATTGTTGCTGCAATTGTAAAAAATCAGACCTTCACGCTTTTACATTTTGTTTAATTCACGATTTATAACGGACCGATTTTTAGTACAATTTCCATTAGTAAAAAGTTCATGAAACTTGCATTATTACATGAATAAATGATAGAAAAATAGTCTAGACTCGGTTTGGATGAAAATTGGAAAATTGTGAGCTGCAGGCAAGTTTCACTCGTGATCGACTATTGAAGTTTCCATGAAACTCATCGATTTCTAACAATTGAACAATTTTCATTATCTATTTATCAATAAAATGCGAAATTCAGGCGGGTTCCGCTCGCGATCCAACATTGAAGTCTCCACAGTTTTCCAATTCATCCACTGAATTTTCGGATAATTTTGATAATCTTATTATTTATCGTGTAGGCGGGTTTCACTCGTGATCCACCATTGAAGTTTCCACAAAATTAGCAATTCAATCATTGAATTTTCGTGTAAATTGTATAATTTGCATAATTTTTTGAAAACTGTAGGCTTTAGGCGGATTGCGTTCGTGAATGGCGATTGGAGTCTCTACAGGATATGAAATCTTCTACCTCTCCAAATTTTTAATTACAAATTTTCGAAATTTGAATAATTCCCATCAATCATTGCAAAAAATTAGAATTCACGACTAGTTTCTCCCGTGATCGATCATTGAACTCTCCACGGAATTTCCCCATTTCCCTTATGTTTATTAAAAGCTAGTTATATGATCTCCACTCAATCGCTATATTTTTGCAGTATGAATAATTTAATTCTTTCGTCCGTTGAAATCTACAAGAAATCCCCAAATTTTTGTAATTTGAATAAGTTTAGTTATGTAAGACCAATGATTTTTGATTTCCCTAATTTATTCAAACTGGTTTCTTCCGTGATCTACGATTGAAATCTTCACAAATTTCATAATTATGTTTAATACCTATAAACAATTTGATTATTCATGAAAACATTTGGAAATTTCAAACGAGTTCAGCTCCTGTTGGATTATTGAAATCTCACGAATTTTCCAAATTTTTCGAATCGAACAATTTCGATTATTTATAAGGAATATTGCAATGTCAAACGGGTTTCGGTCGTGATCGGCCGTTGAAGTCTCCACGGAATTTCTCGATTTCTCTTGATTATTTTCGCTAAATTTTTGTAATTATATTCGAAATTGATGAGAAACACGGAAAATCCAATGTTAAATTATAAATTAATACTGGTAGTGATTGTGATGTAATATTATTGATATGTTTACTAATCAGCAGGGCCGTATTTCTTTCATTAATAATTAAAACCATCATATTCATATACAATTGTAGAAAAAGAGATAGATATAGAAAAAATCTTGTTTTATGCTAATTTTCGCATACATCATTCTATTGTTTACACATTACACATGGAACAACTGATTGAGCTTTAATGTCTTAACAGAGAAAAAACAAGAATTGAAATTGAATTCATAAAAGATTTTCAATTTTCAAATCACTTTCCACTGATTTTCTCTATTGACTGATGTTCTAAGTTATTGTGATGGAGTTTATTGAAAATTTGAGAAACAAATCGGGCGAATTGGGCCGAAAATTTCCCGATTTTCTTCAACTCCAGTAGATTCTCAGCTCAAATTTCATCCTGCTATTGTGGTAAAAATGTTCTCAAAATTGAGAAAGTCGTTAAATTTGCATAATCGTAGGTGTACAACTACTCGAGTTCCGCACAAAATGACTCGAAATAATCGAGGACATATCAAAAAAAAAAAAAAAAACAAATGAAAAATCTTACCTAAAACTTTTATCCATTATTTAAGAAAAAATATAATTTTCGTTCGAAGAATAGGGGAAAATTTTCGGAAAATTCTAGGAAATACACAATATTCACAAACACCACATAATCTTCATTGATTAGGAGAATAATTGAAGGAAAATTTCACAAAGCTTCAGAAGAACTATCGGCAATTTTCCACTCGCCACCAATTCGACTGATGGACGTCGGTCTCGTCGGTCGTAGAGCGCGTACTCTTTTGCCAGCCGTATCTCGATGAGGAGCTTATTACCGGAGAAAGTTAAACGGCTGTCGGCCCCATCCACCAATCAGCGCCTCTCAAAATGTTCGCACAAAACCATATGAAATAGATCTGGACGAAAATCCGAGTTCATACGGGCCTGACGGCGGAAAACCACGCTTCCGCCCCTATTACAACAACAATAATCACATCAAATCAATAGTTTTGATACTGCTGGTTTATTATCGTAATATTAGCAGACATTGAAGCTGCCTTGCCGCCGGTGAAATAACAGTCGCTTCTTTTCAATTTTTTTTTTGATCAAATAACTCGAATTTATGGTAATTCAGATGACGCCAATAATTTCCTGAAAATATTTCAAATTTTTGTTTGTTAATCAATCATCAATCATTCGAAGAATTTGGCATTTAAAATTTTCAGGATATATTTTGAATATTTTTCTGAATTTTTGCTCGTTAAACATTTACAAAGAATTCGCTCGAGTCACTCGAAAACTTGAATCATTAGGATTTTTTATTATTTAATATTAATTACTATAAAATTGTAATTTTGCGAATCTAATTGTTTCAGAAGATCCCGGACTTTTCCTTGTTGATACGGAACTGTGATTCATTCAAAATTCGAATTCTTAATAAACCATAACAAATTCTTCGCGAAATAAATAAATTCTGTAATTTTTCATATAGAAAGTCTGAAAATCAAATAAAATAAATCGAAAAAAAAATTATTATTATTGCCGTTCCTTTTTCTTTCATTGACTGACCGGACGACACGCCCCAATAAAATTCAACTCATCATCACTTTCTCCATAAAAAGACCGGTCAAAGCCGTATTTTGCTGTAATTGAAGACTTGTCTCATCGAAAATTGCGAAAATTTACCATTACTAGAATTCCAATCGATGAGAAAAAGTGAAAATAACGACATAATTGCTTACTTTCGTCGAAATTATCGGAGATTCCAACGATCAATTAGAACACGAACCTATTTTTATTTGTATAGTCAAGAATTTTTATGATATTTTTCGAATCTCGTCAATTCAGGATGTAGAATGTAGACGGAATAGCACGTGATCGAAGTCATATGCTTCGATTCTGTAAAATTGTCCTTGCCTTGAATCAAAATTGAAAAGTTCAATCGATCGTTGATTTTTTTTTTCTTTCTTCTTATTGTGTTGTTTTATTCTCAAACAAAACTCACAGTCATGTGATTTTTTCCCAAATGTTTTGTCATCGATCAATTATCACGTGAATATCGATTTCTTTTGTATCTATTAGATTTTTCTAATATATTCAATGACCCAATAGCATACTTTAAACTCTCGCACAAATAAAGGCGTTATTCTATAACGATGAAAGCTTGTTTATTCAAATTAGTATTATTTTTATTTTGATTATTATCATTATTATTATTATTATAAGAAAATAGAGTTATTATTGTTGAATTCTAGACTGCGGCTGACTCAGAAACCGCAAATTATTGAAACTTAAATCACAGCTTTTAAATATTTAATTACTTTTTTTTTCTGCTCATTTTAAAATCTGCACATTTACTGGATTGACTGCTAGATGACCGGAAGTCAATCTTTATTAACTAAAAAATTAACAAAATTTCACTTTAAGTCAATTACTTTCACACCTTACTCAATATTCTGTAAATTGATTTTCTTTTTTATGTGTTAAAATGCTCAAATATTGATTCAAGTAAGGAGATAATCGTAGACGGAATTGTCGTTGAAGACCTTGTTCGAGATTGTTCAATTGACATTGGAGATTCTCTCTGATTTTGGTATAATTAATTTTTTTGTTGTTGTTTTTGTTAAAATCTAATCAATTTCCTCTTAATTTGTTTGTTTGTCTCCTTTCTGAATGTTTCGTTGATAATTTTCCTTATGTAGAGATATTCTGTTGAAACAATGGAATTCTATATTGTTGTACTACTATTGTGGAATGAGTTTAATTATTGTTTTGTGTGGGAGTTGAATTTATGCAATCGTTTTATCGCAATGTGAACATCAATGTTGGGTTTCGAAATAATCAACAAAATATCAAATTAATGTTAAATCTTAATTCAGGAAGGACAACGATTTTCAAGAGTTGAACCAGAATTGTTGTAATTTGACGTAATTTGAAGAATTATGAAAAAAAATTGGGTAAGAAGAAATTTTGTTCGTAATATCCAGTTGCTTGAATTTCGAAAAATAACAAAAGAAGGTTTCTAGGCTTCTAAAACGGTCCACTTTCTTCCACAATTGAGAATCTCCAAAACAAGTTTATTCTGTAATTTTCCAAAGCAAAGCTTATTATTAGCAAGAAAAATCAACTGACTTTAAGCTTATCAATTTCCACTCTCCTGTATTAACCAGAATCCAAAATAGATCAGTTCAAGACTATAAGAAAACATTTCTTTAGCCAAAATTTTGATGTTTTGAGGCTCAAAGTAAGAAAATTGAGAAGATTTTATAGAGATTTATTGATGGCATCTCATAAGTTACAGCCGTAATCTTGTATGACTTTACCAGCAGCCCAAATTCCAATCTCCACGCAATCCTCTAATGATCGTTTTTGGCAAAATCCGGCCAAAAATCCCCCAACGAAAGCATCCCCAGCACCATTCGTATCGACAATATTGTCGACTGATTCTACCGGAAATTCGCGAATTTTCCCACAATGCGCAACTAAAATCGGTTTTTCGCCACGTGTCATCAAAATTGTACGGTTTTTTCCGGGAAATTTTCGGCTCATTTGTTGTAGAACTTCACTTAAATCGGTATCGATCGATATTGCGTTTATTTGTGCGAAAGCTTTGAATTCCTGATAACAGAAAAAATTTGTGGAATTTTCCATGGAAATTGATAGCAAATTTGTCACCTCTTCATTCCCAAAAATTAAGTCGGCTGATTTGAATAGAAAAATCGTCTCGTTGGGATATTGACAAGGTAAAAAACTCGCCCCCAAATTAATTATAATAGTTTTTTGGTTCTCTCGGAAAAAGTCAATCATTTCTCGAATTATATCGAAAGAGACTTTGATGAATAACGCCTAAAATTTTAGAATTATCCAAAAATTAAAATAAATTTACAACTCACCGAAGCATATAAATATTGTGAATTTTCGAATAATTTCCAGTGCTTCCCAAAAAAATCACTGGGAAAATGTTGAGAGGCCCCCAAATCTGTAATTAAAGTCCTCCCATTTCGATTGAGTAACACTGCAACTTTACCAGTTGAAATGTTACCAATTTTATGGAAATTTGTCTCAATTTCTTCTTTCTCGAATTGATTTTCAATGAATTTTCCGTAATAATCATCACCGATCGAGCCAAAATAAACAATTGATTTGGGCGAATTTGTGATTTTGCTAAAAATACGTACTGTATTTGTAACACTCCCACCAGTACCAATTATCGGATTCAATTGCTTAAGATTATCGAAAATCTCATTTCCGGTTATACTAACCGGATATGTACGATCAATTTCAAGATTGTATTTTTCTAAAAAGGCACCATCAACTTTAATTATCAGATCGATCAGAGGACTGCCGAAGAAAACGATCAGTTTCTCCCTGAAATTCCATAGTTTTTGTCATGCAAATTAAGAAGAGATTGTTATAATGAAAATGATCGAATTCACTTTCAAATTGACGATGTTCGATACGAATTCGATCGGAGAAGAAAGTCTTGTAAGTAATCATTTCCACTGTTTAAATAACAGTGGTTGAGGTTAAATTAAACCCTCTCACTCTCTTTCAATTCGAAATGAAAGTGAAGTGATACTAAAATAACTTAGAGAGAAAGTATACGACGAAAAAGGGCATTAATTATTATTTATCTCTAGTTGTGTCGTTATTACTGGGACATCATGTACATTTATGATCCTGACCTTAGCTTGACTGTATTAATGACATCTTGAAACCTAGAAAGTTCCAATAAGGTCTGATTCATTTCATAAACCTGTTATTGCAGTTCTTGAGAAATTTCACCACAAGTTGGCTATTATTCAGAAAAATTAATATCGCCAATTTCCTAACCTCACTTTCGATAACCATAAAATTAATTGTTTTTGAAGCAAAGTTTTCGAATACAAATTAGTTGTTAAGAAAACAAGAACTAATTAACGACAGAATCACTGTAAGAATATATCGTTTTATTCGAATTTTAAGGAAATTATTTATTACTTTATTATCGCTTTATGTAGTGTAAAACATCAATTCTATGCAATCTTCTTTGATGGTAGGCAACCAGCAATAAGAAAACATCAATAATCCAATATTTTTGTATTTTATTCCAATATAATTATTTAGATAGTGAATTTGTTTATTTACAAACATCCTATTAATTTAATTTTATATATTATATTAAGTTTTGTCCATTTTAATTCTAAAGTTGCTTTAAAACATAGATCGCTGTAATAAGTCGTAATTAAAGTCGCTAGATGTCTACTTAATTGGCATATTTTAATCGATAATCGTAGATTATGCAATTGAGAATACACTCATCAATTTATTTGTAATCACGACATTACTTTTAATTAAATAATTTATTCAATAAATAAAAATCGGCAAAAATATTCATATGGGTCGTTTTAAATTATGCTCGTCAAATTTTCATAGAAAATAATGATTTTCTTCATTGCGTTTAATGGCGCCATCTCGTCTGTTTATCTAGCAACTGTCAAATCGCCATTTTATCCAACTTCGTGTTTGTGTCCTCCCGTCTAAACTACAGTATGAAGTTGTTAATTTATTGTTTGTTTTTTTTTTGAAATTTTGAACTCCGGTAAATTACCGAATTATTGTTTCCTTTCATCTAATTTTCCTTTAACTTGGTTTTCATTTATAAATTGTGTATTTATTGTTTTAGATCAATATAATCAAAAATGGCTACCTTAATCTGCCCTTTCTGTTGTCACGAAGAATTCGAAACATTTATAGAATTAAAAACACATCTTTTACAAATCCTAGAAAATTTGCAATGTAAAAATTGTAGTAATTCTTTTACAAATTCCACTGATTTCATACAACATTTAAATGATAATGATTGTCAACGGAATAATACTGAATTAGTTGATATGAAAATTAAAACTGTACTCACCTTCGAAGGTCATCAAATTGATGATGATCAATTGGAAAATGATAGTAAAAATAAGGATAATATAGAAGTCAAATTATTTGAAAATTCACTCTCAACAAATGGTCAAGATAATAATGAAGAAATCACTAATGAGAATTTAGGCGAAATTGAAAATTTGGGCGATTATTATTGTCAAATGTGTGGTATACATTTTAATGAGATTGAAGAACATCTGAGAGATTTCCATGAAGGACAGGAAATTATAGTGGTGGGTAACCAAATTTCTATTCTGAATTTATTGTAAAATTCTCGATTCTTATATTTACAAACAAGAAAAATTCGAATTTCATTCTCAATTCTATTGAGATATTTTGGGGAAGTGTGGCTACTTCTGTCCCCCTTTTGGGCAATTTTTTAAAAAATATTTTCTAGGCTCTAATTTTTGGGCTTCCGGATTTTTGTAGGGACTCTCCACCCTTCAAATATAGCTTAGACTGTAATTAATTATTATTTGTTTTCGAATAAAGGAAGATGACAACGACAATGATGAAGCTTCAATGGAGGTTGACGAGCCGTCTACAACAAAAACAATTTATTTACTAGATAATTCCCAATTAAATTTCGACTACACCAAAAATGACGAACTTAAAGTGGAAGAAAACGAAGAAAATTTCATTGGCGACCAACAAAACGAACAAGCTGAAATAATCAACGAACAAAACATTAAAGATAAAGACGGCCGTTTATATACACGGAAATTTGTAAAGATCGATAAATTCTGGTTGGACAACACAATAAATAATGAATATAAAGAGCCAATTATACAAAAATACATTATTGATGATGGTGATGTTAAAAAAATAACAGATGATGATTACGATAAAATCGATGATAAATCAACAATCATTGAAATCAATCAATGTCCCGATTGTAATTTATTGTTTACGGTATTCGAGAATTATAAAAAACATAAATGTAATGATGAAAAATTCAAATGCGACCATTGTAATGTGATTTTCAACGATTATGATGGATTACATGATCATTTGAAACAACACGACCATAATGATAGCGATAATGATAATGATAATGATAATGCCAATGATGACGTAAATAAGAAGAAAACAATGAATTGTGAGATTTGTAATACAATATTTCCTACAACGAAATCATTACGTTTACATCGACGTATGCACGAACCCGTTAAAGGACGTGAAATTGAAGCACCAGTCAAATACGACATTAACGACATAACTAAAGACGATGATCAACAATTAAGACCGATGTTTTTATGTAAAATCTGTAATAAAAGTTACGATAAACAATACGAAGAGGTCCACAAGGAATCCCACAATAATACTGACGGTTATAATTGTGAGACTTGCAATCGGAAATTCTTCAGTCAAACCAACTTGGAGATGCATCTAAAAGCGCATTCGAATAACAAAAAATTCGCTTGTTCCTACTGTAAAAAACCGTTCGTAACGTATGATGCGTTAAAAGAACATTCTTGTAAAGAGCGAACTTATGCTTGTCAATATTGCGGACGGCGCTTTATCCGTCCGCATGAAAAAGTGAAACATGAACGGATCCATACGGGAGAGAAACCGCACGTTTGTGAGATTTGCGGTAAAGCATTCCGTGTGAATTATTGTCTAACATTACATTTACGTACACATTCCGGTGCTAGGCCTTATCAGTGTTTTACATGCGGTAAACGTTTCAAATCGCACAGTGTTTATAATCATCATTTATTAACGCATTCAGATCAACGTAAATATAAATGTCCTTATTGTCCGAAAGCGTTCAAAACTAGTGTCCAATTGGCCGGACATAAGAACAGTCATACAAAACCGTTCACGTGCACCGAATGTAATCGACCCTTTGCTTCATTGTATGCTGTTCGGGCCCATATGGAGACCCATAAACGTGATAATAATTTACGTTATGAATGTTGGATGTGTGGTGCTTTATATTCAAGGGCTTTCGCTTTAAGAGATCATATGAAACAACAACATCAAGATTGTAATTCGACTAATAATAGTGATCATTGTGATAAAAATAAAGTTTTGAATGTTGAAGAGGAAATTGATGCCGCCAACTCGATTCTAGTTAAAGAAGATGATATTATTTTGGGACTAGAAGGGACCAGTATTGAAATTATCGAAAATAATTGTAGATAGAAGAGTTCTCTTCCTAATAAATACGAAACTCGCACAAATTCTAGTCAATATTCCATCGGTTCCTTTCCTTAAATCCCAAAATAAGAGAAGAGATCATCGATTTTGTTCGCTTTAAGTCATATTAACCCTCAAGAATTAGCTAATTTTCTATAGCTTAAACCAAGCTTATACCAAATTAAAGTCTAGTAGGAAGAATATTGTCAAAAGTCACGACATTTTTGGTAATTGATGATAATAATTACCGATAATTACTAATAAATTTAGCAGTAATCAAGTGACTTTATGATCTTTTTTGTCACTTAATTGAAACGAATTTTCAAAATTCATAAAGGAAGTTGATTATTACAAAGATCCAAAAAACATAAAAATAAAGATAGTTGAAATGATGAAAGAAAAGGGGTCAATGATACATTTTATAGAAAGAAATAAGTCAGATAAACAATTAATAATAATAAGAAATAAATGGAAAATTTCTTAAATCTCAAACAAATATGAAATATAAATTGTAGGATTCAGTTCGTTATAAGTTTTATATCAGTGAACATTCAAACAGAATTGTTAAATTGAACGATAAATTTTCTAAATTAATTAATCATCAATCAAAATAATCCAATAGAAATTATGTTCCTTTATAATATCTATCATATTGTTAGACAAAATGAATTGAAGAATTATATACGTAGGGAATATTCAGCGAATGTGGCCAATGAAACGTCATATTTACTACCAAAACAACAGAAACTTTCAAAAAACGGTAAGCACTTGAACTTTTTATCGAACATTGATAATAATCGATACAATATGAGATCTGGTTTATCTTATCGGAAGAATTCGTAATTAGAGTGTCCGGAAAATTTTGTCGATAATTTTTCGTCTCGATTATTTTAATACAAAACAAAAATATGTTTGTTTTGTTTTAATCGCATTAACTCTTTATTGGGAGCATTATTTTTTCCGATTATAGTATTTGATAATAGATTGTGTGTATTTTCGATTTAACATGACTAAATTCTTTTCTTCAAGATCAATGAAAGTACGATTTGAATCGGAAATTAAGTATTCTACCGGTATCTTGACATTGATAAAATTTTTATTTTCATCCTTCAAGGACTAAATTATTCTCAACTGTTTCTTCTGATGACTTTCGCGTCTAATATATTTCTGTATGAAAAAACTATTAGGGGGGATTTCGAATTTATTGCTACATTTTGTTCGAATTATAGAAGGACCACGAGTTTTTTCGATCGGAACAATTGAAATAGGCAAAAACTGCAGCTAGTAATGCGTTGAAAATTTTTTAGCGCCTTTATTATTTTTATAATTAATTTTATTGACAAGGCGTTGTATTCCGTATAAGCGAAATTTTATACAAGGTGTCCAATCTAAGCTGTACGCAGTACATTTTTCATGTGATATAGTGGAAGGTTCAAAATTGTGTTAATAATTTTGATGAAAATCGTGCAATTGTAACTTGCAAGATTCCCAAATGAGAAATTTCAAAATATGAGGAAAATTTTATGAAATTGTGAGTGAGAATTGCTGAAGAGCGTTCATGAAAATTCTCAATGTTGGTAATAATGAAATGCTACTTTGTTACTAAAGGAATGTTGAATTTTCGACTGACAAGATCGAAATTTACGCTGAAATTCTTCAAGCACTTGATGACTTCAAAATTTGAATGTATGGGAAAATATTTATGAAACAGTGAAAATTTTGAAGAAAACATCTTAATTTTGCTGGAGAACGGGGGTATATTACAAGAAAATGTCGATATTGAAAAATATAAATCAAACTGAAACTGAAAAATTAGAAATTGTTGCTGAAAACTTTCAGACCAATTCAGCTAATGAGGTGGGAATTTCATAGAAAGCTGTTGAACATTATTCGAATTGGAAAACAAATTAGAATACGAAAAACTTAACACAGAAAATGTACTTGAAGTTTGTTCCCAATCGAGAATTTTGGCCAATTATAGAAAAAATCTCCTAAAACAATGTTTTTTGGAAAGGTAATAATTTATCTAAAAATCTCGAAATTTTTAATGTAAAAAAAGAAATTTTGGGAATTGACGACATATTCGAGATATCGTTATCAAGTATCAAGAAAATTCATCCAGAAAAACGAAAATCTCAAAAGAAAATTTCTAGTTACTTAATTATAAACTATCCTAGAAACTCATTTCGGATAGTTCTTATACGTGAGAAGTTTTGTTGTCTCTATAGAAAATAAAATTTTATGACTTAAGTCTCAAAATGTTTGATTTAAATAATAAATTTTGTTCAATATGCTTATTGTACGACTTGACTTTTCTATTTAAACGTCATTCATAATAGACACCTCTTCAATGGAACACCATGTATAAATAGTTAAATTACGAAATTATCAAGCAAGACCAGCTTTGTTTTTTTATTACTTATTATTCTTATTAAAATTCAAATCAATACCAGTACGTCTACCTTAAACAGAATCAACCTTTTTAAAAAGACACACCTTGGCCTACTATTGGCTACAATTACAATAAAGTAACTAAGATTGTGATTATTTGAACTTTTAAAGCAAATATTAATCTATTATAAAATTTTTGAATAATAAATCTAACAGTATAATTCAATTGTTTTTGTGAAGAATTTCAAACATTTCCTGTTGTAATTAGTTTGTAAATTGCAAATTCAACTATTTCTTCATCACTAGTACCAAAAACTATTCGGAAAATACGTAAATTTGCTAGCTTACTTGAGCGGAAACAATTTTCGACACAAATTTTTTCCCATTTATCCAATTAATTTTTTCTTTGGTTTTCATTAAATTACAATTAGTTTCGGAAAATTTGCATTTATAACAACTGTGATCTATTTTTTTATCATAGATTCTTATTTTTAGCAATTAATAAAGAATCATAACTTATTATCGTTGATTAATAATAATTAATTGATAAAAATAATAATCAACCCAATTTGTGTTTGATATTGGCAATTATAATTCCAATTCAGATCTGCGCTATAATCCAGCTTGACCTTTAGCGAAACAATATAAAATCAGATGTTACTAATAAAGTATTTTCAGTCCTGTCAGTGAAGAGTTCGATAATTAATTAAAAATAATTTATTATAATCAAAGAGAAGAATTATAAATGTTGCAAGACTCGAAATAGAGAGAAAAAAAATTAATGTGATAATGTTGCTTTTGTGTTATTATTGATAACATTTTTTTTAATTTTATTTTTATTTAATAATTCAAAATATATTTATTGTGTTTATTTCTTCCAATTCGAAAGGAAAATCAATGAAAATGTTGACCGGTTGGAAACTGAAATTATCAAAACGTATGTAGGGATTTTCGTATTCTCTCCGCTTTTTTCATTAAATTTCCATAATTTCTTGATCCAATTTTCATCATTATCGCAAAGATCCTAGAATTTTCTCTAATTAGAAGATTTCCATCAATCATCTTCAATTAAAATATGTCTTTAAAAAATTTCTCAAATTTTTGTGTTTTTTCTATTTTTCTTTGGTTTTTTTAATCAAATTTTTGTTTGCCTCTCACTCTTCAACTTGAAATTAAAATTTAATTGAATCGATTGATGGCTCCGCCTATCGGCAGGTCACCGTGCTATCGAACTATGCGATGTACCCATTTAACAATAATCATTGTTCAAGAACGAAGAAAATACCCATAATGACGTCACAACAACTTCATTATGAACAATTTATATTCAATTCAACAGTCAAGATAATAAATAATAATATTTATAATAATATATGATTTGCATCGAAGATAACAACGACTTAAGTCATAAATCATCTATCATTAATTAATAACTCAAGTCATTGTTTGTTTTTTCGAATTATTAATCCGTAAAAATTGCGATTAAAATAGGGCTTTATTTTGTAGTGTTCTTAATCCCACAACGATATGTTCTTGGGATAATGGGCTTTTTAGCTGTTGTCAATGCTTATACGATGCGTGTAGCCTTATCAGTCGCTATAACCGAAATGGTGATTGAACATAAAGAAGAAGCCCACAATTTCGATCCGGAATCATGTGAAGGTAGCCTTAATAATTCCACTAATACGGTTACAGTTAGTTGTCCATAAATTGTAAGTGGAAAAATTGTTGAAATTGATTGATTCTAGGACCCAGATAAACTTTACCCATGGACCAGTTCACAACAAGGCCTAATTTTGAGCTCATTCTATTGGGGTTATGTTTTGACCCATATACCTGGTGGTATAATTGCCGAAAAATTCGGCGGTAAATATTCGTTAGGTATCGGAATTTTATGCACGTCCATATTCACATTCATCACCCCATTGGTTATATTCGCGACGAATGGTCGATGGGTGTGGGTGGTTGTGGTACGTCTAATTGAAGGTTTAGGTGAAGGTACTACATTTCCAGCATTAAACGTATTATTAGCCCAATGGGTCCCTTTACATGAACGTTCCAAATTGGGTGCTTTAGTTTTTGCTGGTAGCCAAATTGGTACCATTCTTGGTAATTCTTTGAGTGGAGCTTTGATTTCAATGACTCAAGATTGGGCGCCGGTTTTCTACTTTTTTGGTAGTTTGGGTATTTTATGGGTGTTTCTATGGATGATTCTCTGCTATAATGATCCAGATTCGCATCCATTCATTAGTGACAAAGAACGATTGTATTTGAAAGAGAAAATTTCGAATGTTACAAGAACGAAAAAAAATATACCATGGAAGGCGATTTTAACATCGGTACCATTATGGGCGCTGGTAGCCGCCCAAATCGGTCACGATTGGGGCTTCTTCACCATGGTCACAGATTTACCCAAATATATGAAGGACATACTTAAATATAACGTGAAAGAAAATGGGGTTTTATCCTCAGTTCCTTATATTTTCATGTGGTTAGTATCACTAGTCTGTGGATATTTTTGTGATTACTTAATCAAACATCACTACCTCTCAGTAACGGCATCACGAAAACTTTTTACAACCACTGGTATTTAGAATATTACGATTGTTTGAGGGTCTTTTTTAAAACATTTTGTTGAATTTCTAGCATCTTTGGGCCCAGCAATTTTCATAATAATCGCCTGTTATTCGGGTTGTAATCGTAATTTAGCCGTAATTATGTTTACAATTGGAATGGGTTTTATGGGTACTTTTTATTGTGGTATGAAAGTTAACGCTCTAGATTTATCGCCGAATTTCGCTGGTACTTTAATGGCAATTGTTAATGGTATTGGTGGATTGACTGGTATTGTTGTACCATATTTAGCTGGAGCTCTAACTGAAGATGTGAGTGATTTTATGATCTCAATTTCGATCTCTATTTGAAGATTATAGAGCTCACAAAATCGAAAAACTAGAGATCGTGATCGAGATGATGATCGGTTTAGAATATGGCTGATTTACGGTTTCATATTTTAGCATACTTTAGCACAATGGCGGATCGTATTTTGGATCTCGTTAGGTGTTTTTCTAGTCACAAACGCAATATTTTTATTATTTTCAAGTGGTGAAGTACAATCATGGAATTCGATTTGTGATAATAAAGAAAACGATAAAGATATGGATGTTGTCAAAGATAATTTAGAAAAATGTTAAACTACATCAGTATTATTATGATTATTATCATTATTATTATTTATTTGTTTATCGTTGGTTTTTCTACAATAAAATTTTTTTTATTCTAAAAGCATTAACAATAAAACAAATTTATTACTTAAAGAAAAATAAAATTTCCACTACATACGTCTTCAATATTTTAATTTATATTTTTAATGTGAGTTCTATGAATTGGAGAAAAAACAATAAATTTTTCTCTAAAAAACGCAGAACTGAAAACATTCTCAGAGCTGTCCGAAATGACGCTGTCAAAAACTACAGAAAACGCGCAGAAAACTCATCTTATCTTCATCTTACTAACTTCTAAAGTGATCTCGAACATGTGTCCAAAATCGTGGACACTTCACAAATGGCAACAAACAATTGCCTTATCTCCAACCTCAATCAAGTTGACCCAAAATGACAGTAAATGTTTAGTCTTTATTTTTCGACATGATTTGTCTTATCGCTTTATCCAACAGTTCTTAGGCTCGCTCCACACCACATCAAATTACTGCCACACCATATATTCTAGTAATTCAATTTCGATTCATATTCTATTGTTACCATAACAACAGAAATTGTCCAATTCTCGTGTCTTTTATCTGTCAAGGTCTTACAAATTTTTCTCGTATCATCAAATTTCGATCACTTGAACAGATCACTTCAAAACTAATAATAATGATCTAATTTGTCTCGATTTTATTCATCTCTTATCACTTTATCACAAATGAGACATGGGAAAAATCTAGTCTAATGAGGACTGTCCAAAATTCGGTATTTCTCCTCTAGGCCCAATTTAGCCGGAAACGATCGTCTAATTAAATTGAGAACATCCTGTATGTATATCGATATTGAATAATGAAGGTAATTGGAATTCTTCAATGTTGCGATTTAATCGTTTTAAGGTTGGTACGTGTGTGTAATTAATTAACAATAATTGTAAATTACAAAACAAAAATTTCAATTGAATCAATTGTTCAAATATAATAAGAGTGAAATTGGAATAATGATGATGATTGATATTTTTTTTGTTTGTTATTGTTTCAAATTAATCACGAGGAAAAATTGTCGAACATTTTCAGATCACACACAAAATACTCAAGATTTGTGATTTGTGATAATCGATCTCTGGATCACAATAAAAAAAGAGATTACCTTGTTGTCAAGATGATATATAGGTACCTTATAAAATTTGTGACGTCACTCTTTGAGAAACTATTCAATATTTGTCAATATTGTTTTATAATCTAATGTCAATAAAATTGAATTCTTTCAGTCTGTTATTTTTTTTTTTTTTTGAAAAATGATGATCAAATTCGCTTCTTTCCCCAAAAATTCCAGATAAACGTGCGATCAATCAAAAACAAAAGTGATCTCCAAGTAAATACCTACTTTTAAATATTTCAATGTCGTTATAGTTACAATTTCTATAAACGGGATATCTTACCTGATAATGACCCAAACTATATAACACATTGTCATATAAATTAGAGTCGTACAAATATAAAACCTGCCAGTATAGCAGCAGTGTACTCGACTGTAAAGATCTAATAGGAAAAAAATTTATTATTTTTCGACGAATTAGTGATTTTTGTGATTCAACAACGAAAAAATGGGCACCAAATTGGAAAGCAAATTCGCCAAATGTAAGTCGATAATCAAAAAAACTCCCCGTTACGCAACGAAAAATTTGTTCAATTGAATCAAGTAAGCGGAAAAAGAACAGCAGGTTTCTAAGAATAATTCCGCTTAAATAAAATATTTGAATTAATTCATCTTGACTTAAAATTTTCCTTGAATCTACATTATTGAGAGACATCCGTTAAATTTAGTTCTGCATTTTTCCTCAAAACACAATTTACCAATCGTTGGAAAATCAAGCTAGACCTCTTTAATTCGGATTAATTAGGTCAGACTATATTTAACTTATCAATCAAATTGAGAAAAAACAATTGCAAATATTATCACTTGTTTATTAGAAAAAAAAATGATTAAAAACAAATATTACAAGATGAAATTTGAGGCATTTCTGCATTTCAAATAAACAATGATGCAATCAATAGACCAGAACTGAGAAAATATGTAAAATTATAAAACCACAGTCTATTATTATAGTTATTAGAATTTATTTATTGATTTAGTAATTTTCGGAATTTTACTGGGATACCGTGTATGTCTTTTGAACAACAATAAATAATGCAACGATTATCAGTCGAGACAATAATGATAAAATACAACCATTTTATGTGAAAAAAATTACCGATTCGGATTAGCGGGGTTGCATTTAATCGTTTTATTTATCTAATCAATAAAAAATAGAACATTATTTATGTATTTTCAATGGAATTTTAGAAAAATTGTACAACAATTATAGATAAAACAAAAGAATAACGTACAACAATAATTAAAATAATTATGGAAAAATAAAGGAAGTTATCATCACTAATAATATGAATAATGAGGTAAAATTCAGATCGTGTTATTACAAAATTTCAAAAATTCCTTTGTTATCTTTAATTTGCCTTGCAAAATTTTCGGTAGATCAATTACGGAATTTGGCAAAAGCTCCTCGATAAGATGGACACTCGAATGATAACGATCGAAATTTAATTAATTTTTAATTGTTACTTTTCGGTAGATTTTATCATCCCGCAACGCTACATTTTGGGCTTTATGGGCTTTTTGGCCATCGTCAATGCCTACACGATGCGTGTCTCGTTATCAATAGCGATAACGGAAATGGTGGTCCCAGCTAACGAAACTGAACACTTCGACTCGGATGCTTGTCCCGGCCAAAATTACAACTCTTCCAGTCCAATAACGGTAAGTCAGACAATATTGCTGAAAATTTTGACTAATTTTGTAAATCCTGCAGGATCATGTCTACGATTGGGACGAATCGACACAAGGCCTAATCTTGAGCGCTTTCTATTGGGGCTACGTTTTGACCCATCTTCCTGGTGGAATTCTCGCCGAAAAATTCGGTGGGAAATATACCTTAGGTTTAGGTATTTTATCAACGGCCCTATTCACATTGGTAACACCGTTGGTAATTCATGCTACAGATGGTAATTGGGTCATTTTGGTCATTTTGCGATTCATTGAAGGCTTAGGTGAAGGTACCACTTATCCAGCATTAAATGTATTGTTGGCTAAATGGATTCCGATTAATGAAAGAGCCAAAATTGGATCTTTAGTTTATGCTGGTAGTCAAGTTGGTACTGTTGTTAGTAATGTAATTAGTGGAACTTTGATTAAGGCAACTTCCGATTGGGCTTCCGTTTTTTATCTATTTGGTAGTCTTGGAATTTTATGGGTGCTCTTCTGGTTTTTATTGTGCTACTCCGATCCTGAATCGCATCCATTTATTAGCGAAGACGAAAAGCGATTCTTAGGCAAACAATTAGGTGAGATATATTTTGTTTCAAAAATTCTTTCATGCTATCCAGACAGTACTGATTTTTTTAAATTTTAATTAATAATCTAAATTTCTAGAGAGTGTTTCTAATGAGAAGAACGATATTCCATGGAAGGCGATTTTGACATCGGTACCATTATGGGCGTTGGTGGCCTCTCAAATCGGCCACGATTGGGGCTTCTTCACCATGGTCACCGATCTGCCCAAATACATGAAAGATGTGCTGAAATTTCGCGTTGAAGAAAATGGCGTATGGTCATCAGTACCATATGTAGTAATGTGGGCTGTTTCTATGATTAGCGGATGGTTGTGCGACTGGATCATTCAAAAGAAGTACTGGTCGATTACGTTAGCCCGAAAATTCTTTACCACAATCGGTAATTCGGATTATTCTCCAACAAAATTTGGTAATAATTTTTTGGGTACTTTTAGCCTCTATTGGTCCAGCAATTTTCATCATAGCCGCCTCCTATTCGGGCTGTGATCGCATGATGGCCGTATCGATGTTTACAATAGGAATGGGCTTCATGGGCACTTTTTATTGCGGCATGAAAGTCAACGCTTTGGACTTATCGCCGAATTTCGCTGGTACTTTAATGGCGATCGTAAATGGTATTGGAGCTATAACTGGAATGATCGCCCCGTATCTTGCCGGGGCCTTTACCGAAAACGTGAGTTTTCCATTAAATTCTGTTGAAATTCTCAACTGAAAGTTCTAAAATTTCCAGCATACTTCGACCGAATGGCGTACAGTCTTTTGGATAACTTTCGGCGTATTCTTCACCACAAATATCATATTCTCGATATTTGGTAGTGGAGAAGAACAAGAATGGAACAATATAAAGAAGTCAGATGATCAAAAACCACCAAAGAAAAGTTTGAATGTTTGATTTTATGCTGCATATTCATATGTTCCTAAAATTATTGTTGTGATATTAGAATTAAGCTCAAATACATGTGTTTTTTTTGTATCTCTTGTTTGTTTTCTTCAAACAATCTTGATCTCATTTATTTTTTTCGATAAGGCTTAAGTATTTCAAGTTCATGTATCGATCGATAAGAATCCAATGCAAGGCTTTTCTTCTCAAGATAAACGAGATAACTCTAATCTTATTGCGTTAAAATGTCTTCGTATTAGTCCGTATCAATGTCTGAAAAGAAAACGTACGTTTTAATCAACTTGAAGACGAATTTCCGATACCTTTCCCATCTTTTTTTCTCCATCTCGATTCCCATTGCCATATTAACAGATAACTGTAGAATTAAAAGTCATCAACAGTTTATCAAAGATATGTTGTGAATCGACATCAAGTCCACGATTGAGATTCACTCAGAATACGACAGATTCTCTGATAATTTGTACTAAATGCAGCTTACTTCACCAAAATTTATTCGACAGTTAAATCTAATCATCCTTGTTGAAACACATGTTATTTTGTACTTTAAATCGTGAATCGTATCTAATATCTTATAATTTTATTGCTTCTTTATCCCGACTTGATTAAAGTTAAACTGACTATAATGAAATTAATAATAGAGATTAATTTAATGCATTAGTAAAAACAATTAACCTCTGGTTAAGTTCTCTAGGTCGATTGTTTTAGTACTTAGAAATAATAATTTTTACAAACAAAAAAAACAAGATCAGGTATAATTATTGACTATTGACTTATGAGATATCAAATCGTTCATGAATTAAATTAGAGTGCCCATAACGAAGTATATTAATTGTTGGGTTATTTGAATAACAATAGAAAATCGCCACTTATTTGTTTTTTTTTTTATTCTCTTCGATAAGGAAAAAATAACGATAAGGTAGGTAGATAACAAAATTCAGCAATATATAAATGAACGAATAGTTGATTAAAATATTATAATAAAATAAAAATGACCACACAACAATATAATGGAGCGACAACTAGTGAAGACAATCCAACAGGTAGGCAGCCACCAATACTATTAAATATCCAATAAATAACTGATAATTAAAAAAAAACAGAAACGGCCACAATTTCAAGAAATTCAATTTTCACCTGTGATCTGAAACAAACACTCAAGAAACGACTACCAATCTTGACGTGGCTGCCAACATACACTTTGACAATACTTTTTCAGGACATTTTGGCAGGATTTACGGTCGGTTTGACGGAAATTCCGCAAGGTATCGCTTTTGCTCGAATTGCAGGTCAGTTTTAAAGACATTTTTTCAAGAAAACTCGAATATAACCACAGAAAAGTCATTTCTGATAGTCAAATATCCTTTGTGTTGAATATTTTAAGACACTGTGGCTGTACGATCTTCAAAAACTTTGCGCGCGAATTTCAAAATAATGCGCTATTTTCAACGAAAAATTATACTAAAATATCCAACTTGACGGGCCTAAAATTGACTTATCTGCTGTTTTTACGTATTCGAATCTTGTTAGAAAGTCCTAATATCTAATTAGTTTAATTATCGATAGAATTACCACCTCAATATGGTTTATATTGTGGTTTTATGGGTGGTTTCATTTATGCGATTTTCGGCAGTGTCAAAGACGTCAATATCGGTCCAACATCAATAATGGCCTTAATGATACAACCGCACGTTCTCAAAATGGGTAATGATATGGCTGTTACTATCACGTTTACAGCTGGAGTTTTGATATTTATTTTTGGCCTTTTACATTTGGGTAATAATCGAAATTGTCGCCCGATTTCAAAACGTTAATCTGGAAAATTTCCAGGTTTCCTCGTTCGATTCTTCTCATATCCGATAATTGCCGGTTTCACATGTGCTGCCGCCCTCCAAATCGGCTCTTCACAAATCAAAAGTCTTTTCGGCCAACCGGGTAAAGCCGATGGGTTTCTAGACAGTTGGGTCTCATTTTTCGACCAAATCAACGAAATTCGATTATGGGACACAGTTCTGGGTGTTTGCAGTATAATTTTCCTCGTCATACTCAAAGTACGGTGAATTTCCCCAATTTTTCCACGAATAGAATGATAATTTTTTGATTATGTTAGGAATTGGGCCGTTTCGGCAGTCTCCAAAGCCGTCCAGAATGGTCAACAAATCGGAATATTTTCAGCCGGTTCATTTTTATGCTGTCATTATCTCGGAATGCTTTAGTTGTAGTAATCGGCACCGGAATTGCCTACAATTTCCGGAATAGTAAAGAGAAAATCTTCAATATTACCGGAAATGTTGAGGCTGGCTTCCCGCCGTTTCAACCGCCGCCATTTTCAACGAATTTCAACGGTGTTGACTACGACTTCATCGATATCGCCAAAGATTATGGTGTTTCATTGATTTTTCTACCATTAGTGGCGATTCTAGAAGCGATCGCAATTTCTAAAGCTTTCAGTAATTAAATCAATCAAGCAATTAATTGATTTAATATTGAAGTTGACTTAAATTCTAGCTAAAGGTAAGCCATTGGATGCGACTCAAGAACTGATTGCATTAGGTCTGTGTAATATTGTTGGCTCGTTTGTGAGTTCGATGCCGGTTACTGGATCGTTTACGCGCACAGCTGTCAATAATGCGTCCGGTGTGAAGACGCCCTTAGCTGGTATATTTACATCGTGTTTAGTATTGTTGGCAATTGGTTTTTTGACTTCAACATTTTATTATATACCGAAATCAACTTTAGCCTCAGTTGTTATTTGTGCCATGTTCTACTTATTTGATTATGGCGCCTTCACAATATTATGGAGAACAAAAAGTAACTGTAATAATAATTATTTGTGGATTTAATGAGACTTTTTAAAGACTTTTGTCGTAGAATTGGATCTGATACCGTTTCTCGTTACGTTATTGTGTTGTTTATTTATCAGTTTGGAAAATGGAATTTTAATCGGAATCGGTGTCAATTTATTGTTTATTTTATACGAAACAGCACGTCCCATATTGAATGTGACTAGAGAAAATCTGAAAAATTCTTGTGGTGAAGTTTTTGTGATAACGCCAAAAAATACGCTACATTTTCCAGCTGCAGAACATCTACGTAATTGTATTTTAGAAATTGACGGGAACAATTCGATTATTGTTATTAATGGCAAATATATCGAAGATATCGATTTTACAGTCGCAAAGGTAATCAGTTTGAATTATAGTCGCCTCAATTATGGGCCAGCATAGGCGGGACTTGATCCTCATTATGAGGCGAGAGCCGATGATTATTGACTAAGTCCCGCCTACCTACAGAGTAGGTCGCGGTGTCGGCCCATGACTGAATGCACTATAATAAAATAATAATTTTTTTTTGTCTTTTTGAGAATAGAGTTTAGTGGATTTGGCGACTGAATTGAAGATTAAAAACCAGAAATTGTTTTTTATTGAATTCAACCAAACAGTAGTCGATGTTTGTGTTGGAATTAGAAGTGATATGGAGGAATTCTTCAAAAATGGTAATCTCGAAGATGTCATTCAAGGTAATTACAAGAATTTTCTAGTCGTATTCTGATCAAGTCTGATCCCTCATCAAATATTCATTTTTTCAAACATTTTTTGACAAAACTTCACTTCTACGATAAACGATTATGATTATTGGTGATGGTGATGAAGATTTGA
>JAZBGZ010000136.1:9075-36523 GCA_037414795.1 Stenodera caucasica | reverse complement strand
GTCAATTTTCTGTTACAGTATCCTTTAGTGAAGGCATTCTTGGCTGGCTCGTTCTCCGGAACTTTTTCCACGATTCTTTTCCAACCTTTAGATTTGGTCAAGACTCGCCTACAAAATCCTACACCGATTCTAAGGTGAGTTTGCGAAAATTCTTGGGTTTTTCCCCCGAATTTAATCGATTATTATTGTATTGTAGTGGCCCCAATGGGAATCTTCGAATGGTTACCGTCTTCTCGACGATTCTTCAACAGGAACAAATTCGCGGATTATGGCGCGGTATGACTCCAGTAAGTTTATTAATAAAGCAACAAAGATATGTTTAATGAACGTGATTGTTTATTTCCAGTCGATAACGCGCTGTGTCCCCGGCGTCGGTCTATATTTCTGCTCATTGGACTATCTGCAGTCGCACTTTTTCCTCAATAAGACCCCAACACCATTGGAATCGATCTATATGGGAATGTTGGCGCGTTGTATGAGCGGCATCACTCTCATCCCCATAACCGTCGTCAAAACACGTTATGAAAGCGGCGTTTACGGCTACAATAGCGTCCGTTCGGCCCTAATCGAAATTTACCGCACCGAAGGCCTAAAAGGGATGACCTGCGGCTTAATACCGACCCTTTTCCGCGACGCCCCATTCTCCGGCCTATATCTAATGTTCTATACGCAAACGAAACAAATGGTGCCGCCGGAAATATTCGACAAGTCCTATGCCTCGCCGGTACATTTCACTTGTGGAATAGCAGCTGGCGTTTTGGCTTCGATTGTTACACAACCGGCGGATGTGTTGAAGACGAAAATGCAATTGTATCCGAGTAAATTCGATAATTTATGGTCGGTTGTTGTTTATGTTCATGGTAAATATGGAATGCGTGGTTATTTTAAGGGGATTGTTCCAAGGATGTTGAGGAGGACGTTGATGGCGGCTATGGCATGGACGGTCTATGAGCAAATTAGTAAAAATATAGGGTTGAAATAGTTGGGGGGTTGGAACGTATTGGAACTGGTGTGGAAACTTGGTTCCAATTTTTATGGGTTCTGATTTGAATTTGTATCGATGATACGAAAAAAATGAAGAGTTTTCTCTAAGAATATGCTATTTTTATAATCTAAACGATTATATTTTAAAGGCTCTATTTATTTATACAATCATACAGGTAAATTGGAACGATATTGTATTTTTATGATGGAAAGAGTACATTATTGTTTTATTTTTCGATTATATATACATATATTCCTATTATTGTTAGTAAATATACCTATTAGATATTTTATTCTAAATTGTCTCTTTATTGTATTAAAACTCATTTCATATTAAATAATTGTAGGTCGTACAAAAATAACGTTGCACATCTTGTTTGGGACATTCAACATTCAAGAAAAAAAGGGGTGCCAATCTAATTTCTAGACCTAATCTTTTCTAACATTATAAGTATCACTAGAACGCAGACTTCAAACTATTTCTCAATTTAAACCAATAACTGAAACTCAAAGGTTGTCAGGATATTGTGTGCTTTTTTCCACACTACCCTAGAGGTAAAGCACCAAGCGCGTTTTTTTTATAGTGGTATCCCCAATAGGCCTACTCCACTTAACACTAAACTAAACTCTAATCATAGATGTGCTGATGAAACAAAAAATGGAAAATAATTTTAGATTTATGGACGGATGTAATGTTGAATTGAATTTATTTCCATTAAGAGGAAAAACAAACTGAAGCTAAAAAAATTACGTTTTGTTTACAAATTCATTAATGTCATAATGACGTAGGTATAATAAATAGTATGAATATATTGCATTTTTATCAAATATAAGTGCTATTTTAATATCATAAATATTTCGCAATATGGATAAGCATATATTTTTATATGTCATCAACTGATGTTTTCGTATTTACTGTTAATTAATAATTTAACTCATAAATAGCTACTTTCACTCGATTCTCGATACGTTAAGAACTCTTCACATTATAATATACGCCGCTATCACAATTTACGATATATTTATATGACAGCTGTCAATTTGAAACATATCACTACAATATTTGTAAAATCGTCAATTTGTATCTGGCTCAATAAAAATGTTTGAACTTGGCTACAACATTTTCTATAATATATTTATCATAAAATAGCGACATTTTGATGAATCTTATAGTTAGAAATATTTTGAACTTTCAAATATTGTCGCTTATTTCCCAACTTTCATTTTAGAATCTTATAGATTTCTTAATAACGAATGGACCCTAATATTGAGACGGTGTTCAAAATCGTAATTCTTGTAATTTGCGATTTGTTGTAAGCACATTTTACCTTCTTCTCGAGTCTGTAATTCGAAAAATTATCAATCATTAATGATATTCGATCAATTCACAATTTGAGTTATCGCCACGTCATCTAGCATTTTCTATGGAACTGATTTAGAGATGCTAGATGGCGTGTAGGTGGTAACGGATACTGTACCTCTGGTTTTTTTATTAACAACAATCCTAATTCGTATTGAGCAAATGCAGAAATATGATCATCATGTTGTTGATTTGTTGTTGATCGTCTTAATTGGAGGCACTCTTTGAAATTAACAATACTTTTTTCGTATTGTTGTTGAATACAGTAACAATAACCCAAAATTAAATGCGACAATCCTTGCATCGGTTCCGAATCCGATAAATCGTTCCATGGAATATCACAATCTTCAACAAAAGTGATAAAAATTTGTTTTTATTTAAACAAAAATTATACCTTCAATAATCCGTAGTATATTTTCCGGATTACAACTTGGCAAAGCGTTCCATAAATACAACATTTCATAAATCAATAAACGAAAATAAATATTCGGTAGTTTTTCTAAATTATCGAAATTTTCCGGGAAACAACGTACCCGTCTCAATAGAAACTGTTCCAATTGATTACCTTTCGGTCCACCAATCATATTGTAAATATCGTTTTTATCATATGAGGAATTTTGAAAATTACCATTAGCACCACAACAAATTTGTGTAACATACATATAGAAACCATGCGACCAACGACTTTTCGTCTTCAAATACAGAAAAATACTTTCAGCCGATTCAAAATCTAATTCAATCAAATAACACCAACCGACTTCATGTAATGACAAAATTTTTATTTCACGTTGGTTCGCATTCTCGACGGATTTTTGAAATGAATCAATCGCCTCCGGAATATTCGACTGAAAATTGAACAATTCTCAAAAAAATATCATCAACAGTAAGTATTCCGAAAAGAAGCTATCTCGATCTTTATCTCAACTATAAAACTTACAGAAAAAATAAATAAATATAAGAAAATAAACATAACTCAAGCAAAATTGTATCGTGGAAGCAGGACTTTGATTTCTCATTACTCGAATATAGATGGAGATCGAGATAAGACTCTTTGTGGAATACTAATGTTTTTTTGTTTGATTAGAATTACTTGAAGACGTTTAACTCGACCTTTGAAAAATAAAAATAAAGCCGACTGGCTGTATTCGGATTCGGATTCTTGAATTAATTGAGACGCTGCTTCAACACCAGCATGGACATTATGACCATCTAAAGCATAAAATGGACGAACAATCGTGTGATACCATAGTAGGGCCAACCTAAATTTATAAACAAAACAAAAACTAATTATAAATGAACGCTTGATAAATACGAATACTGAAAGATTTCCAAAAATGTGTAAATTCCACGCGACACGACTAGTCTGCGAGCGCCTTAATGTTATCGCAACTATTCACAATTATGATGGAAAATTAGCATTTTTGGGAATCTGTTTCAAAAGTGGATTGACTAACGTTGCTAAGGGTGCTCGCATATCGACTCCTAATCGCGCAAACATCAAACAATCGATCCCTTTCTGTCGATTTCCAGCGAAACCGAGTAAACTGGTAATTTTTAGTAATGACGGCGGTAATAGTGAAACACCTAATTGGAACAAACCATAACCAAAACAGACAGCACTCATTAAACGTCGGATAGTTTCACGATCTAGCTTAGAATTTTTTCTACAAAAAAAATAATAGAAATTTTAGCAAATTATTCATGAAAATTCTCAAGAATCTCACACTGAATTCGATGATGGAGTCCAATTAAGAGTGAGATAACTTAATGATAACGAATTTGTGAGCGAATTAAATCTAGAACTCCAAGACTGCTGATTTTGTTGTTGTTGTTGTTTTGATAGAGCGCTATTAACAGATACAGATTTCTTCATAGATCCAAAATTCGAACTTGTTTCCAAAAAAGTCGATTTCGAATACGGTACTTGATTTCTGTAGCCATTTCTAGTCGGATCTCCAGCCAAATCTGGACTTTGCGGAATTCCTACAATTTACCGTTAAAACAATAAAGAAATTCTAGAAGAAAAATCAAGGACAACCTTGAAGATCTCCGTAGATTTCTCGATACAATTGCAGAATTTCCCGATAAATATGTTGGTAAATTTTCCACGATTTACGCAACACCCAACCACCTTTTATATAACCGGAAAATTCAGCTTGTAGAATCATTAAAATTGCCAAACATACTTGCGAATCGGCTAGAATAATCTGAGTTTCCAAATTTTCGGCCAAATTAGTATTATTATTATAGAAACTATTATTATTATTATTATTATTGGAATGTTCTTGCAATTTTGATTTCATTTGTTTAAACCAACCATTTTCACTAGCATTACATTTTTTCTCAACTTCATTCAATATATTTGTCGCTAAATTCAGTTTATCTTCTTCCAAAGTCATTAAGGCATTCTACAATTGTTTCAATTAATTAATTAATTAAACCACTAATTAATTTTACCATAAATGCTGCGTATGAATATCCAGAGTATAGAGGTAAACTATTAGTGTGCGACAAAAATAACGTTTCGGCTTCTCTATAATTGTTGTTAATTAAAAGTTGGATTCCTTGTTTGGCCAGACACCAATCTGGAATTTTTCCAGAATTATCGTTATCTTCTTCATTGGATGTTTCAGATGAAGTTGCCATAATTATCAATTACTTCAACAGGAAAATTCCCAATTACTATATCATAACAATTTTCAAATAAGTGTTGTGGAAATCTCTGTTTTTGTTATTATTGTTAATAATCATAAATACACAAGTGTCATTGTCACATTTGTACACAAACACCAATATATATGTTGTCAAGAGAGAGTTTTTCTCTTTGACGTGTTATAGTTTTTCCGGTTTTCCCTTAACCGATCGATTTTCTCACCAAGGTCAGGGGTTGGAGGCGGAACAGGACCGGACTGGAAAATTCACAAAAAATCAATCAATCATCAATTAAAACAAATTACAATTATTTTATAAGGATGAGGATGATTTTGAGCAATAGTAACAAATTCATAAATATTCCTTATTCACAATAATTTACAAATTAATGTACAATTAACAATCAATTTACAATTTCTTTCAATGGAATGCTAAATAAACTCAAGTCCTTCATATTTTAGATCGGATATATGGAAATCATCCAACAAAACATCACCGTTTATCGTGAATGATGTTATGTAAGTCGCAGTTTTACCATCCAATTCTTCTGTGCGTAATGCAACAATTATTTCATCATTCGATGACGGTATAAATTTGAAACTAGAGAAACCTCGTGTCGGTTTTATACTTTTGATCTAAAAAAATCGATTTAGAATTCGGTAATTAGAAATAACAATTATAATCGAACCTCAGTCGCTTTAAGATCGTAAACTTCCTCATCGGCACTGATAAGTACCGAACAGCCTCGATGTTCATCCAAAGATTCATTATATTGTTCTTTACTACAACGTCTCGGGAGAAAGAACCAACGACGATGGACATTCGACCATACTCCACTTTCATGGATCATATAGCCCGGCCAATAAATACCCAGAATTTCTCGAATTCTCTTATAGGGTTCAACCCAGTTGATATGGCTCACCTACAATAATTAACAATTAAATCAAAATAAAACAAATTAACTACGATTCCTACTAAACCCTTTGTAGTTATGGTTTTGATAAATTGAGGGTTGTTATTCTCGAAATCTCCGCTAGGAGTGGTCCATTCTTTACCCATTGATCCAACGTATAAGAGTTCATCTTTGACAGCTGCCCATTCAGATTTGAATCCCTTCATATTGCGACCATCACCGTCCATTAATAGCACCCATGGTATAATTTTGTCGTTTATAATTTCAAATACAAGACCAGTACGATCGTCGAAAGTTAATAAACGACCGTTATAAACAACCAATTCCGATAATTCCAAGCCACGTCCTTTTAATGAATAGCTACTCGTTAATAAAATCGGATCGCCACGATCCCATGTTATAACGACTGTTTGTCGTTTAGGACTATAACTTAAATAACCTTTCATTAAATATGATTGCCATAAATTTGGATTTGTTTTACTTTTTGAATTTGTATCTAAATCGGCTATAATACCGATACGAAATGTATGCATGGCATTTGTCTTTATCGGTTGCGTTAACGGATAAGTATAATTGTAATCGCTACTTCTTAATATATTCAATTTGTTGGTACCATTACGTCGTGGTATTGTATACAATAAAATTAATGCGAATAGACCAATAAACGCTACAATTGATATAAATTGTGTTTGACTACGTATTGTACGATTCACAATTCGATAAGCTGGTTGTGATCTTAAAGCTTTACGCCAATCTTTTGAGACACCCATTTCTTGATCATCTAATAAGTTCATACGTATCTCGTGATGATGGTCCATCAATATTTGAATTCACCAATATCACAATATTATCATTTTCAACTAATATTAACTAAATATTTAAATAAATATAAAATT
Source organism: Stenodera caucasica (assembly GCA_037414795.1). Classification (NCBI taxonomy): domain Eukaryota; kingdom Metazoa; phylum Arthropoda; class Insecta; order Coleoptera; family Meloidae; genus Stenodera; species Stenodera caucasica. The sequence goes on along the minus strand of JAZBGZ010000136.1, from coordinate 29,718 downwards.
AACAAAACTACTTAACCTAAAAGTCAACATTCGTCATCTTGGTGATTTTCACGACGTGGCGTGAAGTTGGCAACAATTATTTCAACAAAAAAAATCATAAATTCACTCAATTTTCAACAATTTCGAAAATTTACCTGATTTATGGTAGATTTGTATGGATATTCAATATTATTGTGATTATTTATAATTTAAATCATAAAAATAGTCTAACCACAGTATATTATTATTATTATTATTAAATGACGAGTAGTTATTTAGTACAGTAGTTATTTTACTCAGCCCACCAGAATCGTATTCAAATTAATTAAGGCTAGCACTAATTAAATATTTTAATAATTGTCATCAAATATATCTTAATTTTTCAGTTGATTATTTTTGGGAAATATTCCATTTCGTATCTTGAGATTTATATAATAGTTGGAGGCGTGACTGTTCTAATGTTTTTTATACAAGATGAGACACAAAGTCACTGGACAGAGTCAGAACTTGGTAGCTATTGATCGCATATTGTCGGGGAAAAAAAATTGATTGAGTGAATCGTCCATGCAAAAATCATTAAAAATATTTCCAGCCTTCAATTTCTCCTAAAAGAGGTGCAATCAAAGATCAATAGCTACCAGTTTTGGCCAGCGGCCACATCCTGTATAGTTAGGGGCGTGGTTGTTCTAGTATTTTTTGTCTGATACACCGGAATCTAAAGTTATATAAGGAAGTTTTGAAATGATTTAAATTATTATGATTTACTCATTAATTGTCGAAATAGTTCTTACTTTATGTTTCAGATGAACTCTTCTGTGATGCCGCATCACTCATCGTTGGTGATTCGAATAATGATAGTGTGATTTTTGTAAGGGTTGTTATTGTTCTTACTAACAAGGGTTGATGTTGGGTAGTTAGTTTAATAGTGCACTATTAACGGTGGTGGTGGTATTTAAGTGGACTAGGCTTTAGCTCTAGGGTAGTGTGGAAAGAAGCATACAATAATTTTATAATCATTCAACCAGGATCGGCATTCGACACGAAAGATTGTAAGTCCAACTAATTTTTTCTAGCTTTTAGGACCCACGATACATCCCCTTTGAGGTCGACCCTGCACTCAACAAGTTATAATAGAAGGAGGGTAGGTATGTATTTTAATTTAGCTGTTTACACAAATTTTCAATTTGATCTCTACGTGTGTAGACTACACTCCATACATAAAATAGAGGATTTATTAGAACTTTTTTGCGAGACAGTTGGTATATCTGACAATCAGGATCGTCTGGTGGCTTTTTCTACGAGTGAAACTCCCTAGATTTATTTGTGAAATAATTTTGTTTGGTGTTGGGTGATAATGGCCGTTTTAGCGGCTGCCCAACTATTAGACGAGTTAATGGGGCGCAATCGTAACGTTGCCCCCAACGAAAAAGTGAAAGAATTGAATTGGGAAGATCCCGAGGTGAAATTTCTATTTGTCTACGAACAACATAACCTCACTTTATATTGTTTATATTTCTGTTGTAGTATTGTAAATATTTTATGGTAAAATTTTGTCCGCACGATTTATTTGTAAATACACGTGCCGATCTAGGTGCCTGTACAAAAGTACACGATGAAGAAGTACGTAAATTATTTGAACAAGCCAAACCGCACCGTAAATTGTATTATCAAGAGGAATTTATACGTTTTTGTACATCAATGATAAATGAGGTTGATCGTAAAATACAAAAAGGTAAATTACGTTTGGCGTTAAGTGGTAAATCAGAAATACCGGCGATATCGCCAGCTCAAAGTCAAAAAAATCAAGAACAAATCGATATATTGAACGATCGTATTAATGAACTAGAATTAGAAGCCGAACAGGCTGGTACTGATGGTAATGTTGAACAGGCGCAAGGTTTAATGAAATTATGTGATCAATTAAAAGAGGAACGTGACTCTTTACGTAAACAAATTGAAAATGGGTAATTGGATTCATTTTTTTTTTGGATTAAGATATTATTGATTGTTTGTTTTGGGGGTCAGTCATTGGAATGCGACAGCAGAATTGGCAGCCGCTCAAGAGAAACAAATGGAAGTATGTCAAGTATGTGGGGCGTTTTTGATCGTTGGTGATGCCCAACAACGTATCGATGATCATTTAATGGGTAAACAACATGTTGGTTTTGCTAAATTAAAATCAGCTGTAGAAGAAATAACATTAATTGTACAACAAGTTAAAGAGGAACGTCGCAATAATAGCCGGAATAGTTTAGATGATCGTCGTAGTCGTGAATTGGAACGTGATCGACGACGGGAAACCGATCGAAATCGATCAGAGCACAGGTAACATAATTATAAAATATTCAATTTTCATTTTTTCTTCAATATTCTAAATTTCCTTAGATCAGATAAAGATCGACGTGATAAGGAGCGTGAACGCGAGAAGAAAGAACGTGATCGACGGGATCGAGATAATTATCGAATGATGAAAGAGAAAGAAAAGGAAAGGGAACGTGATCGGGAACGTAAACATCGCTCTGATCGAGATTCAGGTAAGCTGTTTTTCCTTCTATTAATTTTGCAAAATAACAATAATGATAATAATAATAATTAGGGAGAAGTCGTCATCATCCTTATCGACGCTAAATTCAACCAAGTTAGATCAGTAAGATCAACCGTTCCAGGTAGGTGGCTTACTATTTATTCATTTATTTTTAAAATTCTCTTTCAGCTATCCAGCAGGTTAGTGATGATTATATAACATTGAACATAATAACATAATCTTATTAAAAAAAAAAAAAAAACTATCTTAATTAACCGAATTTGCTTATTGTTTATTTCTATCAAAGTCTATCTTTAAATATTTTTAAATTATATCATTGAATTAAATACGAATTATACAGTGGCACTATACTTGATATAAAACTAAATTTTCGAGTTGTTTCTCATTTCTATATTTTTAATTATTCGTAGAAGTCGAGACTCTAGATCTAATTGGTCTAACTTGAGAAGATAAGTGGGTCTTAAGTAGTCTGGTGAAGTAATAAGTGCACTTTACAAAAGTCAGATTGGAATGGATAATTAACCGACATCTAGTTAATTTTTTTTTGAACTCACCCAAATACTGGGATATATCTCAAAAATCATGAAATTCTTAATTATTGCTTATTTACGACGTTTTTATCCTAATCAATCTCAATTAGATTAATAGTGTTTATATTAGTTCCATAAAAGACCATAGATGGCGAAAGTACCAAATTTATCCGAGCTTTACTATAAATATTGATAGGATCAATAGTTGAAATTAAACTTTAACTATAAGATCTGCTTTTAAACTTAGCTAATCATTTACTTAATTGCTAAATTATTGAGAATTCTGCACTGTATAATTCTTATTTAAGAAAAAAATTGTTTCCGGTCCAGCTAGGTTTCCGTCTATTTTTTGAAATTTCACCACATTCGAAGACAAATCTGTCGAAATATACATATTTATGATTAATTTTATCGAGTTGTATTTATGATTGTGTCAGGAAAAAGAAAGTTCGATTTTCGTTAGATTTGTCTTTGTTTTGTTTATTTTTTATTATTATTTAGAAATTGCACGATTTGCCTACATTTTTTTTTTATTATTTTTGTCGTGTTTATTATTTTTGTTATTATCAAAAAAAAAAAAAATGAAAATAGAAACATGGTGTTATTGTGTATTCTAAAATTAAAAGTTTTCAGCTAATTTGTATGTTGTTTTTTGAAGTTAATGAGATGGTATCACCAAGTTGTTGGTTCACATTCACTACTCAAATCTATATCTCTCTCTGTCACACACAAAAATCGCTTGTTTTTGTTGTATTTACCTGACAAATTTTAAAATGAGGTATTTATAATTAAAATTGTACCATATACGACTTAATTAATTAATTAATAACTATATCTAAATAATTATATACACAATAATAATAATAATAATAATAATTAAGATATAATTTTTTGAAATTTTGTCATGGTTTTGTCTGGAAATTTGCAGGATTTTTATTCTGTCGTTAATAAGAAATCGAAGCTGCAAAAATTTCGAGCAAATTTTCGATAAATTCTATGGCAGTTTAGGTCATTTTTATAAAAAAAAAAAAATCACAAAAACACATCGTCTTTAACTCGAGGTATTTATCCTGTTAAAACAAGCAATTATAAGAAAATCGTTTCGATTCAATTCCAAAATATTTTTCTATAAAATTGTATTAATTGTAAATTAAATAAAAATCGAAACTATTTTCTTTAGAATTCAATCCTTTTGAATATTTTCCTAAATAATAATTAATAAAATTGTGTTAGATCAAGCTTCTTATCCAAGGTCTGGATCTTTACAGTTGATGAAGCAGGTGAGGTGATTCCAAAATTGGGAAAAATCAACCCAAATAAATTATTAATCCACCAAGTGCTGGTCAACATGTGCAATGAAGGTGATTTTTGTGTTTCCTTTTCTCACCCCAAAAACAAAACATTAATCTTTCAAAAATCATATCTAAATTTTTTGGGATATTAAAGAGAAAATGGAAGCACAGTTTTTCTACTCTTGTATAAATTATTAAATTAGCTGTAATTGATTTATATCAAAAATATTGTAGTTAAATCAATAATAATAATAATAATAATGATAGAATTATTTAGATAATTAATTTTCGATAATCCTTTATTTTTAATTTTACTAAATACAATAATTTACATAATTAATTTTCATTTTGAAAATTAAATTTCTTTTAAAAAATAGAAACGAAGGTACACAGTTCTGCTATAAAGACAGAAAGGCACGGATAGAAAAAACATTCTACAGAAAAGCACCTAGTTTTACTTAAATTGGAAAAACGAATAGAGAAAATAACGGGAAATAATTGGTTAGATAGTGATAGAGATAGAAAAAGGGAAAATAAGGGACTGAAAATATCACAGACTGCCCCGAATTTAGACGCAGCACGAGATCAAGCGCCCATCAATAATAAATAAAAAAAACAATAAACTATCAACAAGTATAAGTACTCTTCAATAAATCTACATCTCTATCTTTATATCATTATTTATACAATTTTAAAGACATAGATAGAGATTTATAGTTTCGGGGTTGAATTACTAATTAAAATAATGGACAAATAATTAATGTTGATGTCTAATTATTTGTTTTATTGAGGGAAATTAATTGAAATGGAAGGCGAAATTTTAGATTGTCGTTTTAAATGTTGTTTCCCATCAAATTATTACACCATAGATTTCCAAACAATTGAAATTCTATTGTAATAATTAATTTGTTAATTGTTTTAAAATTTTATTACAATCAGTTTATTTATAGAATTGGTTGTGTATCCGGCTAATTAAACGTCATCAATCTTAACGTTAACGTTATTTTACCATAGTTTTGGCACAAATGACGTCTAATCGGCCATCGAGTCGTAATCGTTGTTCAAAGATACTCAACCAAACCAACAACAGAGTAATTTACTCTACTTGTTCATCTATCTAATATAGTTTACGTTGATAATTTTTATTATTAACTAGATTTATTTTAATTGTCGATTTAATTGTAAATTTCGCTAGTTTTGGCAATAATTCGGCCCAACTAAATCTAAACACAAATCCAATAGTTCAACGGATAATGGATGACTTGTTTAAAGCGAAATTATACACAGGGCGTGATTGTAGAGTTGTAGCGAAATTGAGCCATCCCTCCGGTAAAATTTAGCAAAGACCCTGTATTTTATGATATCTAGTTCTGCCAAATGCGTTTGTTTTTGTTATTTTTTTTTGTTCAAAGAAATTTTTACAAAAAACTAGACATCGACTAGATATGTAAAAATAAAAACGTAGATCTAGAAAACCAGTACTTTTGTTTCTTATACAATTAATACACATCTATGTACAGTTTATAAAAATAGTTAACTAAGTACGATTTTCGTTTTTTTTTTTTTGGTTTGATGAAAAATACTCAATCATGATCATTTTTATCTCGTTGTTCATTATCATCATGATCATTATCAACAAGATTCTCCCCACTACTATGAGTAACATCAAAAATATCATATTGATTGAATTCTTTAAAATTTTCATCTAATTTCCGCCGTTCTGTGATAATTCTTTGAACACTTTCTTGACTATCGTGTTTCGGTAATTTCAATTCCATATCGTCAGATTTATTAATTTCGACTTTTTCGATTTGTATCTGTAGCGGTTGTTGTGATAACAAAAACGGCGTCTCTTCTTCATTAATATCGATCGATTTTTGTTTTGTGAATAAATGTTTCGTACTTCCATATAATTTATTGATCGGTTTCGGTTCCATCGGTAATAATAATCGATTAGTTTCGTTTGTTTCATTGATCCGTTTCAATGGTAACTGGATGATTTCGTCCAAATTCGTTTGTTGTCGATGATTTTTCTCGATAATATCGTTACTTTTATATTCTTGGATGCTGTAAATATCCGATACGGATTCATCGATATTTTTGATATCGTCCATATTGAGTAACATGATGGGTTGGTGGCTGTGTAGAGTTTGACGACGGGCTAGCGAACGCGATGGGCCTCTTTCCAGCCCAGATTTACTACCAGGTGGATTGTACGTGAAATTTGATGGTAACGACAAGACTTTTGTTAATGGTTTATGTTGCTGTTGGCACTCCTGGTCCATTTGTAAGGCCAAACACAATTCCCGCCGCTCCTCCATTTCTTGTTTCTCCTGAAATTCGCGCTCCAACTGATTATCCATGTCTTGTTCATCTTCCAGATGCTTATGCGACTCTTCCAAATGCTTCATCAATACCTGAATTTTTTTTGAAATAATTTTTATTACTAATTATTTTAATTGGGATGATTAACGGTTTTTCATTACCGCGACTACCACGTTGACCAGAACGAATTGCGCCATCAATACGAAAATTACGAAAAAAATCGGCGCTATAATTTTCGATATACAGCAGTTTGTGACGCATTTTTCGTTTTTATCGCATTTCTCATCGCTCAATGTATCTTTCATGATACCATTCCAATTATCACCAGTAGCTACCCGGAATAGGGTCAGAAAGGCCATGCCGAAATTTTGGAAATGAGCATGTTCGCCAAGACCTAAAAAAAATCACAATCTGTATCTCTATTATTTATCTGTGAAAGATCTCGATCTCTATCTTTAGTGTCAGTGGTTCCCGGAGTTGGTCAATTTATTCGACAACCATTGGCTCAAAATATTTCTAATCCATCTCATTTATTATTTTGTTTTAGATAGAGATATGGATCTTTTTCGAAGAATACCTTGACAATTGGTTTTGTTGCAATCCAGCCGGCCAAATAGTTCAACTCCAAGTGCCGCAAATATGAAAAACAATAGAAAAAACAACAGCCCTAAATTACCGACTTGCGGTAATGCTTGCATTACTGTATCGAGTAATGCACGTATCCCTTTGGCCATTTTCAATAATTTCAATACACGAGCAATTCGCATTACTCTCATTACACGCAATACAGTCGGATTAATCGGTATAATATTCGATTTTAATTCTTCTAAAACAATACCAACAATTGATAAGATAACAATAGCCACATCTAATTGATTCCATTTATCTTTCATATATAAGAAAAAACCCAATGCTATTAATTTCATTGTACTTTCTAATATGAAAACGGCCGTAAAAAAATAATTGAAAATTTTCAATACATAAACATGAATATCGGGCATTCTATAACTTTCAGTTGCCATAGTAACTACATTCAAACCGATAACAGCTGCTATCGCCAAATCGAAATATTTCGATGTAACAACATTGTGGATAAACAGGCGCCATTGACCATAATCAATATAATATGGAGGCTCGTTCATCTCTGAAAATAGCAGAAGTACAATAAATAATTATATTTGATAAGTTTTGGTAATTTTTTTTATAGTTCGCACCGAGATTCGAACCTGGGACTTCAGTTACTCGAAAGTCTCGGGTTCGAGTCCCGGCACGCACAATGGGCTAATTTTAGTTTTGTTTTTTTTTGCCAAAACTCACTGCGTCGCCGTTTTTCTAGTTGTAGCGCCCGTTTAGCTGCTCGCCGTATCCGTTCTTCTTTTTCTTGTTCCTCTCGACAACGATGGAAATTCTCAACTACCACACCAACGAACATGTTCAAAACGAAAAATCCAACTAATAAAATGAACGAAATAAAATACAATAGACGCCATTCATTATAGTTGGTAATTGGTTGGTAATCTTCACCGACAGCATCTAAACCATTGTACATGATATTGACCCAGCCATCTCTTGAGCTCAATACAAATAACGACATCAAAGCTTGTCCTAAATCATCAAAATTGTACTTTTGATTCTCCCATTTGTAATCGCGACTTAAGCAATCATTTCTAGTAGCGATTCCAGTTAAATTCTCACCGACACAATAATAAAATGTGCCTTTAAACAATTGAACTCCTAAAATGCCGAAAATTATGAAAAATGTACAACAGATTAGAACAATATTGCCAATAGGACGTAATGATGATAATAAAGTTTGGACGACTAATTTTAAACCGGGAGCTCGATTGATTACACGTAACGGCCGTAAAGAGCGCAACAGACGGAATACCTACGAAAAAAAAATCGATTTAAATCAAAATCAATTGGGTTATTTTCTGGAAATTACTCTTAAGATTCCAAAAATTCTTGGACTGGCCTCACCAATAACCGACATGAGTAAATCAACAATTGATATGATAACAAGTGATCCGTCCATTATATTCCAGCCGGATGTGAAATAAGCATTTGGACCATAACACATACCGGAAGCTACAACTTTAACGAACATTTCAATCGAAAATACAACTGTAAATACATAATTGGATGCTGATAGAAAAACACGTTCGTAGCTTTTCGGCGGTATATTCGGACGTTCCATAGCCAATGTAATACAATTCATTGCAATAAATAACAGGACGAGATTATCGAACCATTTTTGATCGACGAACCAATAGCACCATTGACGGAATCTGGAAATTGAGCGAAATTGAGAAGAACCTTCTTCTGAAAGAAAAAGCTTTGGATCAATAGAGATGGAACTTTGAAGAAATTATAAGTATTCCATTTCTATTAGTCCTCTTCGAAGATGACATGAGCATTTAGACTTGAGTCATGTTTGTAAGACTAGTGTGAAGCCAGCCTTATCTCAACTTGGAGAGAAGTAGATCTATTTTTGTGAAGAATTCGTCGAGGTCTCATGAGACAATGAGAGTTATATCGCTCAAGTTGTGTGAATTCGACAAACTTATGAGCCTTGAAGTTATCTTTAAATCAATAGAGATCGAATCTCTAAAAAAATATGAGTGTTAAATCTCTAATGAATATGACTAGATCGTTGTCTCAACCTCGAAGCTGATTTTGAATTAATAGAGATGGAACCTCAAAGAAGTGTACCATCTCTTGGAGTCGTCCTTGAATCAATAGAGATGGGACTTTAAAAAAAGTATGAGCGTTCCATCTTTTGTAGTATGCTTGACCCTAAGATATGTTCCTATTGTATAAAAGTTTTGTCTCTCGAATAGTGTGAGACCCGCCTTATTATCTAAACATTGCCACTTGAATCTTCACTATTATTGTGTTAGAGATAATTAATGACAATGTCAACTGTTTGGTCGTTTATTTAGGATCCGTAAACTTGGAAAATTACAAATAGAGTATGTTTGTTCTTGATTTGCTCATAAAATTGGTACTCAGTTAAATTACAGTTAGGCTGACTTTATCAGAAGCGTTGTTGCCAGTGTCTTAGTTAGCATTGTTGTATAGTTGATTGAAATTAGAATACTATAATTAAACTTTTAAAATGATTGAAAAAAAATTGTAAAAAAATCATGACTAACTGAATTGACGCTCGAAAAACTTCAGACTGAAGTGGCGGTTTTTTTGCTGCAATTCCAGTCGATGTATGCTGGAATTATTGGTAATTTCCAGTACATTAGAAAATCGGAAGTTAATCAAATTTTAATGATAGCTGTAATTCTATTTCCGCAATTCTAATTTGCCCCAATTTCGACCGGAATGGAACAGTTTTGTTGGAATTCGAAGATTGTCGAGATTTTGTTCATAATTATACCGGGATCCAGTTGGAATTGATTATTATTCTCAACTCTATTGTTTCTGGAATGATATTTCAATAAACTATAAATTCGAAATGCTTGAAATAAGAGTTGTTTGATTGAAATCAATAAATGAAATACAATTGAAACTTTGTATTTTATTGGGGGAAAATTAAATTGGAAATTACTTGACAGTTTATTGGGAAAAATTGAACACAAACATTGTTCGAAACATCAAATAAATTTCAGACACTGCGTTATTAAATTTTCCACTTCAAATGACATTAAAATACGTCAATTTCTTTTCTTAAATTTTAGAAATATCCAAATTATCAAGAGAAGTGTTAGAATAAGTTTCGACATAAATTTCACGTCATAGAACCCATCACAGGATAGAAAAAAGTGTAAAAATGAGCTTGGCGCTGAGTCGGGATCGAACCCGGGGCCTTCCAGTTTCATGCTAACGACTCCACCAACTGAGCTATCCAGCATGAGTCTGAAGCTCCCCGGTTCAAATCGCGACTCGTACGTTAGACTTTTTTCTCGATAATAACTTTTAAATCTGTAAACTTACCGATTTTCTGGCGGAAATATGTAGAGAGAGAACTCATCTTTCTCTTTCATACAACCGGTCGGTTCCAAAATCATCAATAATTTTTTGACACGACTCATTCTCGGCGATGAGGATGTGATTCGATTGCCATTTTGTGATGTTGGTAGACAATCGTCCATTTTAACTCTAGGCAATGTCCGTTCCGGTATTGTTTTATCGTTTAGGTTATTTACGGATTTTGGCTCGTTTTGATGGCTGGATTTGCGAGATAAAGTTGGACTCACGTTCGATTTTGATTGGAGATTTGCCGAATTCGTCAAGGAGTTACGGCGAGTCAATGGGGATACCTAGAATGTTTTGGGGTTGATCAAAAAATATTTTTCGATAATCAAAATTAATACTTGTGGCGTGGAACTGGATTTAATCGAGCTCTGAGGACTCAGCCCTTTGACACTTCGATTATTCGGCGTATCTTTTTGCGTATCGTTCTGGATACGAATTGTTGATTGTAAAAGCGAATCATTGCGTAAGCTTGCCTGAAATTTGGACATCAAAACCACCAATTTCGTCATAAAATCAACTTACTTGTCGACTAATTCCATTTCCGTTACATTGGGAATGATCCCGTCCGTTATTTAGCGGTACCGCTTCCGAATCGGATCCGGCTCGGATCTTTTTCCGTCTTAAACTCGATCGATTGCCTAATTTCCATGAACATTTCCTTTGGATCTTTTTCGTCTCAGATTTCGGTGCAATTTTCTCCGAAAATGTCATCGTCTTCGAGCCAATTTTCTCGTTGTGTGTCACAATTTTTCCGGATAGGGCCTCCCCATCGTCTGGACCGCGCTCGAATTGTCGAAACGATAAAGGTGGCGGTGATAAACTTGGCGGTTTCAATAAGCTCAATGACTAGTAGTAAATTGACTTTAGTTAAGGGTTGTAAGTTTTTTTTTGTGGTTAGTTTACCGATGTTTTTTGTGTTGTCGATTCGGTGGTTGATCCACCCCCAGGACTATCAATAGTCGATGGATAATCAGTCGTTACAGTTGTCACGTTGTAGCGAAATTCGGGGAAATCCTCCAATGTTGTACTGGGCGAATCTTGGGGTGTTGCCGCTGTATGTGTGATTATCGGGGGTGAATTTTGACGTGGTGACTGTCTCGCTAATGATTCCTTCTGTAAATTACATTTTGGCTCGATGAAACAACAGTCTTTCTCCAATAATTTCTCCCGACAATTACACTTCTGGCCGTTATAATCTTTGATTTTTGGCAATTCTTCGGCTGAACGCCAACAATTTTTCGCATCCTAAAGTTAAACAATAATCAAATAATTTTAGGCGTTATTAACGAATTTCAGGGGAAATACTTGTTGGTAGCTGCCACTGGAACTGGAAATGGAGCGACTAGTCTCCTCGGAACTGCCACGTAGGCTCGCCTCCAACATGACCGACATTTTTCTCCGGGCTAATTCGCGTTGTTCCCGTTCGCGGCGCTCATTCCGTTCGGAACTGAAACCTTCAACTAGAATTGCTACTAATAAATTGAATAGAACATAATTTCCAAATGTCATCAATGCAACGAAATATAGGGCGGCCCATTCGGATGTTTTCGCCATACCATTTGATAATACCATATTCCAGTCTTCTTGTGTTAAAATCTAGTAATCGGGGAGAAAAATTATTGGAATTATTACAAAGAAATTTTTTAAAGGGTGGATAGTTTTAACGAATTAGTAATAGTAGTAAAAACAAAATGAAGGTCTCACTTGGAATACTGTAACTGTGGCCCAAAGGATATTGTTGAAATGTTTTCGATCACATTCACAACGTTCATCTTGGGTCACTATCATCTCACATGTACATTCCTTAATTGACCCATCGACGGCTCTATAGTTGCAAAACTTACCCCCAAATAGATACATGCCCAATATGCTGCCAAAATCCAAAAATTTAGGCAGTCAGAACAAAGTGATCATACTAACTAAAGTTATTTGGTTAATCAATTTTTTAATCAACAAAATCAAAACTAATCTAAATTTATGTGTGTAATGTTAGTGTTTTGGTGATACGTCTCCAAAAATCTACTATCATCGATAATTGAACCATCCGCACTATCAACGTTAACGCTAACGTAAATAGTGCGCATGTCTTCTACTAAATCGATTACTAATTAAATCTACCGAGAGAACGTCTTAATGTTCTACTCTACTCAATTGCTCTCTACTTAATTATGTGTCTTGATAAATGTCGAAAATTAAGTAAAATTACAAAAAGAAAAAAAACAAAAGATACACACACACACACAAATAGCAGGGGTGACAATTTGATCACAACAGTACAACGTCACACACAACAATTATTTTCGAAACAAAAGAAAAACGTGATTAGTAATTCCTGCCAAAACAGTTTTTTATTTTTATTTAATTGTAAACGATTAACTAGCAGTGTAGTGTTAAAATTAATGGAAAATAGTGGTAAAAGTGCGGAAATTAGTAAATTCTATAACTACAAGTTGAGAATTTTGCATTATTATTAGTTAGAATGATCAAAATTGAGAGCATGCAGATTCTAAAAATTGAAATAAAAAAGGAAAAAGAGCTCACCTACCTTGACGCAAAAATTTTGACTGGTCTTCCGATAATTTAAAGCGCCACTTATTCGAATAATCAACCCTCAAAAATATTCGACAACATAATTTATTGATTATTCCAATAAATAGCGCTAGGGGGCCCAATTTGCAATTCCATTATAGAAAAATCCACCAAAAACCGATATAGAATTCTCGTTATGGTGGATTTCTCCCCCAATTAATTGATAATAATTATAAAAATATTAGTAATAATAATAATAATAATAATAAAAATAGGGAAACGAGTTGATAAAATTTGTTGGAATTGATTGTTTTTTAAATACCTGAAAAACAGTTACAAGTGCCCACAATAGAGAGTCAAAATTTTTTCTATCTTTGTCCTCATCTTGATCAGGTTTACATTTTTCGTTTTTTTCATTATTTTCACAAAACTTGCACCCGAATATATTCATACCAAGGATACTAAAACATCCCAAAAATCTCACAGTTACTCATCTTACTCATCAATAATTATAATAATAATTATCAATTATTTCCTTCAATAATTATTATCGAACGATATTTTGGAATGTTTGCATATTTTTGAGTGATTTTATTGAGTTTATGTAACAGTTAACGACATTGTTTTGTGATTTTGGTTAATATACAAGATGTCCCATTTCATACCGGACCACTCCCATAACTTTGCTATTTCTCATTTGATTTCAACCAAATTTTTTCCAATCAATAAAAGAATCATTCTACTATTTTATTATATAGAATTTATCATCTTATCACTAAAATAACACCGATTTTGGCGCGAAATTGTAGAATTTAGCAAAGTTATGTTGTGGAGTAATTTTTGTTTAGTAACTGATGTGCTGTCTCTAGTTGAAATAGGTGCTAAATTATGTCCAGATAGTAATAATAATGATAATAATAATAATAATAATAATAATTATAAGGCAGACAGATAGTGTATGAGAAAGTTTAATAGTGATGTGGAGTACAGAAAAAACGACGATTTATCTCTAACAACAATTAGAAAAATTCTAAATGAATATTAAAAATTATTTACAAAAATTAAAGAGAAAAAAATCAAATGCCACCCCTACCAATGCCCCAGTGTAATTTGTTTTGTTTTCGATTATCGTGTTTAATTAAATTAAAATTAAACAAAAATTTGAAAAAAAAACTTACCTGAAGATAAAAATAAATAGAATAAGTAGCGAAAAGAAGACGGCGACATTATCCATTGTTCTTAGCATAACGAACAATTGCCGACGCAAATTCGGCATAAATCTGACCAATTTGAGAATTCGCAATAAACGAAACGTCCGCAATACAGACAGACCGGAATCGGTCTGTGATTGGCCCAGAAATTTTTGAAATAATTCAATTCCGCTGCAAGATTTATTATTTTTATATATACATTTATAGTGTTTGTAAATTAAAGTCTAGCAATAATTAAATTGAGTTGGATTACCTTAAAATGACGATAATGCCGTCAAAAACGTTGAAACCGTTGGAAATGTAGCCGAATGGGCCTTCGGCGATCACTTTCAACAGCATTTCAACGGCGAAAATCGCCGAAAATATCACATTGCTGATTTCTACAGCGTGTGTCAAATACAACGGCTGGTCGTGATATTCAATTCCCATTGATAATGTATTGATAAGGATCGCTAATAAAATGCCCTGTTGGAAATATTTGTGTTCAACTAACAATTTGATCTGTTTCCGGCACCATTTTAATATACAATAAATGCCTTTCAGGCACATACAGATCGAAATATAAAAGCGGGAACGTTTCTCGTTGTTATATTCCGAATCACAATGCCACATATCCTGACAACAATTGAAATCGTCCTCTATTTGTAGCTGTTGTTGTTGGGAATCGTCAATGTTTCTATTTCGATTACAAACGCCTTTCGTTAGAGAATTAAAAAACGTATCCAAAACAATTTGGCCTGTTGGTAAAGCGGCATTAATGGCGCCCAAAGCTAATAATTCTTGACACGTCATCGCTTCGCCATTCATTAATTCGCAACAATCCTGAGCGATTTGTTGTTGAGTCTGTAAGATTTGTTGTTGGTTCGGAATTGTGGCAATTTGCCATATATTCCCATCGCCAGCTTGCGTTGTTTTCTCACTAGAACATATGTTCTTTTTATCGAGACTCGATGATCCTTGCGGTGAGCTTATATCGCTAGTTGTAGCCCCATGTAGTACAATTACGTCGCTAAACATAACGGATGATCGTCGGCGATTATTCGTCAATATTGGCGGTGATAGTAGATTAGTTGGACTCTATTTACAAGAAAAAAGTGTTATTATGGTAATAGTACGGGTTGGGATTCGAACCGGCGCCGGCTACAATTTATGATAGATTGAGACGTCGCGGGTTCGAATCCGGCTCAGGTGGGGTACTTTTTTTTCGTTTTAAATTGTGCTTACATCGTTATTATTCGTCGATATTTCCTGATTCGATACGGATGGTACTCGTAAAAGGCTCGGTCGCTTTATTGTAACTGATAATTCCACTTCGTCATGCCGTTGAGTAGTGTCGTTCGTACATATTGAACTGGCTCTTGATATGGCTCGTGTACTCGACGTACTCGGTGGCTGATAGATATTTCAATCATTCCGATCGAATTGTCAAGCGAAATTGATTTACGAGAGGAAGTAGAAAAACTATCCATCAAGCAAATTTCGAATAATCATAAAACTTCAAAATACTAATAAAATTGAATTTCTTAGTTGGATGGATAACTGTTCTGGTTCCTTTCGCATTTTTCGATACAAGCAAACTTACCACAGGACGTAATCTCGGACAATTGGGATGGTGTTTTTTCGCATAATTAAGCCTAATAGTTTCGCCAGTGATCATTTTCCGTTCTCGACGATTATCCCGCCGTACACGATACAGTCTTATCTTTTTCAACAGTCTTCGTTTATTCCGTCGCCATAAATGCGCTATATATTTAACAATTTCACCATAACAACTAGTCGGCTCACTATTATTTGTTGATGAGGCTAATGTACTGCTACTTTGGAAACGGGCACGTTCTAAACGCATACGTTCCATTTCGCGTTTTTTAGTTTCGGAAAATTGCGTTGCTATAACGACTAAACATAGATTGATCATGAAAAACGAGCCGATCTAGAAAAATTCATTATAATTAAGAAGGCCCAATTATTCTATTAAAGTAGATGGAAATTACCACAATTAAGAGGACGAAATAGATCCAGTCCCAGAAACTGTGTGCGTCTTGGACGAAATACATGATGTCGGTCCAGCCTTCCAGCGAAATCACCTGAAACGAGCGTACTTCTTGGAAATGCGAATTTTTCGCTTGACTAGCAATATGTTTCAATTTATAGTTTGCAAACTCGTCAAGTGGCTTCAAGTCATAACTTTTCGACTTTATCAACGAAAGTTTTCAACTTGAAATACAGACATTCAAATTTCACATCTCCAACTACTCTTGTTTTATGGAGTATTCGCGTTTTCCCTATTGTCTTTTGGTCTTTACGTTATTGTTAAAATATATTTATAGAATAGAATTTAAAAGTTTCACAATTGTTCCTATAATTCAGAAACGTCAAATTTCCAACTTAAGTGTTAAACTTTCGTAACTTGATTAAAATTGTCGGACTTGCCGACAAATTTTATTAAAATTAAAAGTTTGAATTATCGAGTTTCTAGTTGATAATTTGAACCAACAATAAAAATCGAATCGTACTCACCAAAAATATCGAGACCCATGCTAAACCGATATTGTCGAATGATATGGTACCTTGGAATGGATTCTTGCGGCCTTCTTTACAATTCGTATAATACATATTCCAATTGATGCAAGTCGAATCGTTGGCTATATAGTTCGGATCTTTCAATTTCTCTTCAATTGTTAATGTACATTCGATAGTGTCATTTTTATATAATGGGAAACCGGTGCATGAATGCATCCCGGATAATTCCGGTTTGCTGCATATATATTCTTGATCCGGTTGAAGGCGGTAATAGTCGGAGGCGCCACTAGAAAATCAAAAGAAAAAAACCAACAAAATCCAAAACAATTTTCTAAAAGAATTTTCACAGAAAATAAGGAACTGTTAAAGTACATATTGGTGGATGTTTATCAAATTTTAAAAGTCCATCTATTGTCTCCTTTTCAATAGTCGTTGAATTGTTTTAGAAACACGTAAGTCCAGTTTGAATTGAATCATTTATACAGCTGAATAGAATGTTGGAATAATATTTATCAAGACTGGAAGCTTTCAATGTTAATCCGTTTTACAGGAGAGAGTAAAATAAAATACGATAAACACCGGAAGTGACAAAGATATGTCTCTATGTGAGCCAGAATCGAGTCCATTCGAGTTTTATTCGTAATGTTGTCGGATAATCATAAACGATTCTAAGACTTAAAGTGGAGCACTGATTTTTAATTTTGTCCAGCTCTGAATATACGGGAATTTTTGAGTGATCTTTGTCAAAATTGTTAGAATTTCACAACTAGAATTGTATTTATTCTTAGCCTTATTGAATCCATTGATCGCGCTATTTTGAGAGCCACTGATTTAGACCCATTAATTTTTATCAAATTCCCATAATTTCAACACGTGGAAATTTTCGGCTCCATAACTGTTCTAGATTAGTTCAATCGTTTGTGGAAGCTTTCAATAGTGAAGTGGCTCCGAATTTGATAACGACATCAAAAGAAAATTTCTATTTTGGCCCGAATTCAAAAAGAAAATACAGTCGTAATAACGGCAAATATCTGTTGAAAGTAATATTATAATGATCAATGAAATGAAAAAAAAAACTAATTGATAATATTCGAATAATTTTAATGCCTCCAGGCTCAAATCAATCGAATTCATTAATTCCAACCGAATTTCCATTTGAAACTTTCCCAAATATATAGAACAAAAAACACGAAAATTGAATGTTAAACTTCCGTTTTAATTTAATCGACGACCATATTTTAAAACGCAATAATTTGTGTTAGTGCTGTTTTCAGAATATGCCAGCTTGACGTGGAAACAGATGAAAAATAATTTTAAACTTTCCACTAATGGACTTTCGGTGGAAATTCAAATGAAGAGACAAACTCGTCGGAAAATACAACTTTTTCTCTTCATCTTTCTTTTTCGCTATCCCATACAAACTTGCAAATAAATAAATGAATTTTAAAATATTAACGGTTCAACTCGAATTTGAATCATTCGATATTGTTTGAATGATCGAGATGTGTACAATAATGTGAATTTGATTATAATGAAGACGAGTTCAACAGGAAATTGCGCCTTTACGGCTCGATAACGTGCCGTATTTTCGATATTTTCGAGAAATTTCGGTCAAACGAGCGACAAATAACCGATAATTATTTCAGGTGTACAAAAATTTATGATTGGGAACAATTAAAATTAACGTTAGTTCAGTTATTGTTGGAGCTCGAGCGAGATTTAACGGACAATTAAACATTTACCCGGCGCATCCACCAATTTTGTACTTAACGTTCTAGTAACTTTCTTGATCAAATAACATGTTTTAACTAGATTGATAGAAAAGATAGGTTAGATTTATATCAAATTCAAGGATTCTTATCGTAATCTGATCACTTTGGTGATCAAATTAATTAATAATCACTTGATTATAATAGAAGAAATCGTTGCGATTTTAAATGATTATCATTAGAGTTTTAGCGATTTTTTATCCGTTAGGAAGAGAGTTGCAACATTCAATCGATCGGAAAATGACACTGATCGTGTGAATGATTAAAGAAAAGTGCGTTATGCTAATTTGTGATTTTCATTCCTCTGACAACAATACAACAAATACTGAACGTTTTCTTTGTTTTTCCGCTGATGTATTTTCGATTTATTTTTAGTTTTTTTTTGTTGGTAATACTGGAATAGACTAGCAACAAGTTGTTTGAATTGGATAGAAAAGGACCGAATACGTTCAGTATAACAATAGAGACAGACAAAATCGATCCGACAACATGCAACATGTAGAAAACCAGTCTTACTTTCCCACTTAAATTTTCATAGAAATTTCCGAAAGAGAAATCATAAATCTGATTGATTTACAACCGGAAATGACCGATTGATTGGTTCCGTATGCGAAATTGGATCAAAATCGTTCATTTTCGGCTATCCAAAATCAATATGAATTGAATTGAAGTTTTTCCGATGATTTCAATTCGAAATTGAAATTGTCGGAAAAATTGAAATAATAATAATAATAATAATAATAGATACATTCAGCGGAACATAATCTTACGTAACAGGCAAGCGCACAATGTATTCTTCTGACACTTGTCTGGAACAAATCAAAGAAAACAACACAAAAAAATGCCGCTCCATTCAAACTACAATTTTTATTGGAGGAACTGTGATAAAAATGCAAACTTAATCAATCATAACGGAATTTTCTGGATTCAAATAGACAAAAACGACTCGGCGAAATTGTCAACTGGGGAGAAATTTGATGAATCGCATCCGAAAAGACGAATCGGATCGAAATTTAGAGAACGACTCCAACTTATTACTGTTGAAAAGACGTAAATAAGTTTTTCTTATAAAGGTTCGAATTTATATGCATTTCCAGGTCAATAATTCCAGCAATAAGTCAAGACTGACGTCTCGTATTTCCCAGGAATAGATGATGTTTCTCCAATGGAAATTAGAATTTTCCGATCAGAAATGTTTATCAATTTGCTATGTCAGTGTAACAAATTCGGTTATTATTCGAATATTGTTCGGACGTCATATTTGGATGATTGATTCGTTTTTCTACAATATAGAAAATTATTTGGCTTCTGATTATTATTTTATTGGATATTTTGACGTTGAACAGGAGTAATTTCGGGATTTATTAGCCGCCCACTCATTATACAGTCGGAATTTTGAACGTAATTCATCCATCTCGAAAACCAAATTGATTCGGCCAGATTTTCTGGAAAATATCAGTTTTTTGTGTAATTTCAGAATAGTTCAAGAGAATTCATGAAAATCGTTGTGAAACTCAATATTTTCCACTTGACTCGAGAATTTAGTCATTTTCCCGTTCGAAAACGACGTGGAAATCCCTACTCCCATCATTTCTCACCCCTTTATAATTCATTATGATTATTTATCGCCCGCTATTTTCCCTGTCCGATAGCAAACAATTTAATGATATCGACTTGAAGAAAATAGACAAGTTTGACGTTAATTCGTATAATTTTCATCCAATTTTCCTCAATTAACTCATCGATACAATCAATTTTGAAATGAGTCTGTTTTGATGGAAAATTCCTTGACAGTTTACCTTTTGAGAAAAACACCCGTCATTAAAAAACATCAGTCAATTTAGAAAAAAAAGTTTGGCAACCTTGAATCTATTGCTGGCCCGGCTATTTTTAGGACTGTAATTGAAATTTTTTCTAAATCGAAACATTCGTTCTATTTGAATCAAATTTTCGATA
>JAZBGZ010000135.1:53362-71011 GCA_037414795.1 Stenodera caucasica | reverse complement strand
TGCGACTCTGTTTATATCGTAATTCCAACGATAATGATGATTGAATGAAAATTCGATTGTTAATATTAGAAGGGTGTACGATGTAAATTTAGTTTATGGAAATTCGATTGAATTTCCCAATTTTCTGGTGTCGAATGTCAATGACATTTCACTAAATTCAATACAAAATCAATGTTATTTTCAATCGTGCTTTCTTCAACATAAATCATCAAAAGATTTATTATAAACTACACAGCTTTTAAGTGTGCATCTACAGGTGCATGATTTATCGACAACGAAATCTATAGTTTGTGTTAAATACATACATAATTATGAATAGTTTTTTTCTCCAAATTTCCCACGTATTTCAATGATAAATGTTTGCTATTTTCGTTAGCCAAACTGATTTAATATAAACAAAACAAAAAATTATCGCATAAAATCAAAACTATTAATCTTTTGTCTATTATTGCCGTCATTAGATCAAATTTGATTTATTCTAATCGTTATTATTCGATGTATGATTGATTTTTATAAAAGTTGCCTAATTTGTAAATGAATATGTAATAGAAATTGTATTGATTTTGTTGTTGTTGTCGATGATTCAAAAATAGAAAATTGCCTAATAAATTGTTATGATTAAATTTCGTAAAAACACAGCAGGAATATTGAATAGTACATTTATGAGAACATTTCTATCCAATTGTGCAAGTTTCCATTTGTAATAAACACATTTATTATCATTGGAATTGATTTATATTCCTATTATAAAGACTACTTCTTATAATAAGGCACCGACCATAGTTGCGGGCAGAGTAATTGCAGGAAAATACGACGATTCTATAAAGCTCTGCTACAAAAATTCGCAAATCTCAAAACCTACTTAGGTACCCTCAAAACAACTTTCAAGCTTTTGTAGATTATAATTATTGAAAGCTCCAATTTAACTAAATTTCTACGTTTTTCAATAAAATAGTACACAACAACTGGGAAAAAATTAGAAATATTCTATTTAGTTCATTCGATAAAATAGGTTGTATTTCTCATGAAAAACTATAAAATTGCTTGAAAAAGAAGTTTTCGAAAATTGTCGATTAATTTTGTATTTTTAATTTATTTCAATTAAAACTGGAAACAAAGCATAGATTTAACTTTACTGAAAATCGAACAAGTCCAGATGATTCATACGAATTAATTACGTTTTTTTTTTTGATAATAGTTTCATTTCATGTGAATTCAGTCTGAAATTTTGCATGGAGTATGATTTCGAGTGCAAATTATACAAATGAGATTAAATTTAATTAATATTTGATAATGAATTCATTGGGATAAGCAGGTAATAAAATTAATGTTCGGCACATACTGAAAATCAGTTCGTTTAACTTAACGCTTTTTGATGAATCTGCTGAAGTATGAGAATCATTTCCGTAACTATCCAAATTCTTCAAATAACTTCAGATAAACGATTAAGTCAACAATCAATGGTACTTATAAATAAAACAAAAGTTACCGATGATTCTAATTAAATGTTTGAACATATCACTATACCTCAACTACTATATTGACTTCAAATAACGTATAGTTAGTGAATAAATTTCACCTGCTGTGTTTATAATCTGCCCATACATTACATTATATTGTTATATCAACTCACCATTTGACCTTTGTTTCAAAATTAATTGTTTTCGAGATTGTTCGTATCAAAACATGTCCAATTCATTGATCTGAATAATTAAAATTCATTCAGCACATTGACAAGTTGGCAATTATTAGACGTTTCAAGCAAATAATAA
The DNA here is from genome assembly GCA_037414795.1 of Stenodera caucasica. Lineage (NCBI taxonomy): Eukaryota > Metazoa > Arthropoda > Insecta > Coleoptera > Meloidae > Stenodera > Stenodera caucasica. Next base: position 69,239 of record JAZBGZ010000135.1, on the reverse strand, counting down.
TAATAATAATAAAAATAATAAATACTAATCAAATTTATAAATAAAATCCGATTCGATTCGATTCGATAGTGAATTGCAATAGTTTTCTACTCGTGTCATTGTCTCACATAAATCCACTAAAAATTTTTTCATTGATTTCTTTGTTGTTGGTGAGGGCGGAGCCGGCCCTGGCGGTACAAGGAGTTGCCCCGATATCGCCAACAAAGGTCACGATTGAGCAACTATAGCACTGAACCAAGAAGCACATGAACTGTTGATATTTCATGATGTACTTCTTCTATTCGAGTCGCCTCAAAAATAAGTAATATTAATAATTCGATAAATTAGAAAATTGTCATAGGAAGTGAATGTTTCCATAGATATTCTAGGATTTTTCCTAGTAATAAAGTGTAATCAGGTAGTTGTCGATTCTACAAGTTTGTCTGCGATTCGCGGGTGTTGTCTCGTTTATTTACATTTCATTAATTGCCAATTACATAAGTTCAATTGATCAATACGCCTACAATATTCTCGTTTTCTTATTCGCCGATTTTTTTACGATTTAATCTTATAGAAATCTATTTTAGAATTAGGGTTCGTTAACCAAAGTTAATTATGAAATTTGAATAAAATATGAATATTTCATTATTGGTCTTAATTTTATTTGATGAATTATTCAGTTGGAATCAATTGGAATGTAAAGTTCATTTAATTAATTTCTAATTTCCTAGAATAGATTTTTCTTGCTATTTTATGTCAAATAAAGAATAAAAGAAAGATTTGATAATCCTCCCTGACAATTTAAATTCCATCTGATCTCGACGCACCAAACACTCCTAGTTTATCAGGTACATAGTCAACTTTTAAATAACACTTACAGAGCGTGCAATAATAAATTGTGTACAGTTACAAGCACAAAGGATAATAATAATGGAGCGGATAGGAAACGCCTTCAATAATTTTTGTTTTCCAAACAAACAAACTCCGGAATATTATTATGCAAATATCGAAATATGAAACTATAAAGTTGCTTCACATCAAAGGAAGTTTGACTTTATCTTAACAAAGTGTTTATAATTTTGTTGTTTCATATTTCCATCATTTATTATTACGACTATATATTTTTGCCTCACTTCTATTCATTTTTAAATATTTATTATTGAAAAGGTCTTGGCCAAGAACTGCTCATTTGAAGTGTTCTTGCTCGTCATGCTACGTATTTTTTTTTTTCATAATTGTTTGATGACCTTTTATTAGCATTCTCCCATGACAAACACTCCACATAACAAACATAAATATTCGTTGTGTTTCTTATTCAATTTTTTTACAAATGTCATACTCGAGTAACTGAACGAAAATGAGTCATAGAGATATTATCGATCAAATGGAACAAATTTTCTTTAGAAAATCTTGAGAAATAACATAAATTGTCACTGGAAGCATTTGAAAGATTTCAAGCTTTCCAATCAACGCCATCTCTTATTTCATCAACGAATCGAATTTAGACAGATTTCTGTATTTGAAGCTTTCGAAAAAGCAATTTTCTGAAATTTAGAAAATATGCTTGATTTCAATTGAAAAAAATTGGAATACCATGTGGAATAATTATGATAAATAATGGATGAAGACGATTGATCAGGATTTAATAACGTAGTTTTGGTTATTGATTGAGAGAGGGCGCCTAATATGGAATGTTCAAAAAACTCGTCCACTAAAAGTCTGTTTGGGAAAAAATTAAAAAAATTCATATTGTTGTATGAAACCAGAACGGTGTACAATCCAATTGGGAATTGTTTCGATTTTTTGTTGAATCAACACTTTTTCATATGAAGTCCGTTCGTATAATATCGAATTGATTGACAATTATTAAAAAAACTGCAATAGACAACCAATGGAAATCAATCCGATATAATTCATCAGGAAATATACACCTGACACTATAATTAGCTTCAGTGAGCCTCCAACGAAAATCTGGAATGAACATAACAACGAATGTCAATTATTGTGTATTTTTCTAGTGCTATTTTAATTATTTTAATGAGTTTCAACTAACTGGAAGCTCTATTGAAAACTGGATGCTTGAACAATTTGTTACTAATTAGAAACGTTTTCTAATCAAATTAATAAAGGTGGTGGAATGGAATAACGGAATGTCAACCGGAAACGGACCATATTTCGTTGTTGTCGTACTTTTTTTGCTCGTTTGTTTACTCTTCCAATCTTCGAATCAATTAATTTACGATCGAACAGGCGCAAAAATTTCGATCTTTCAGTCTTGCGGAAATCACAAAATCTGTAAATGTCAGTGATGTTGGGGAATCATCTTTGTTCCAACACACACAAATACATAGATATTCGTTTATAGTGACATTGGTTTGTGTTAAAGTCCGTCGTCTATTTGATCCAATTATAGATAAGGTGGCTATAAAAACAAAACAACCCTCTGTGACGTTATCACAGTTCCTACTGTGAGTATTCCACAACAACTTGACTAAACCACAGTTAGTATTTTTGTTCATGGGAAAAGTCCAGTGGACGAACTTTTGTTCGTTCGCTTTTTACGTAATTAAATTTTATTGTTATAATAACGTTATCTATGGAAACAGTTTGTTGTTGTGTATCTTTGTATATGTTGTCCTATGTTACAATTTAACCTTTCCGGTTATAGTTGCTTCTTTTCGTATCCTTTGAGAATTTCCGTTTCACTCCAAAAGACGTATTCAATAATTTTGATGGGGATTTTATTGTTGGGATACGTTGAATGTTGCACTTATTGTACATCCAATCATTTTTCTAAACAACCAATTACTTTGAAAAACAAAAATAAAGAATAACGTGAAAACTTATTGATATCTCCCAATTGAATTGCTGAAGATATTGCCAATAAACACCATGAGAAAATTACTCTATTTTGAAGATATTCTGTGGAAATTAATTTCGTTGGAGCGAAATTATGTCAAAATTCATTTTAATTAGTAGCTTTAATCGCATGACGACAGATTTATTGATAAATTCATCGAATATGCAATGAAATTCAAGAAGAGTAATTTAAGCTAGAATTATGTTGATTATTATCATTGGAATTATAACATACCTACTATAATTTACTAGTTATAATATTGAATTATTTGAGAATCTGGTGACAAAAAAGGTGGATGCGCCGGGCTATAAATTTAACAATTTTTCAACTACATCTCGCTGAAATCGATTCAAATTTGTCTAATGTCGAAAAAATTGATTCGACTATCAATCGACGAATATCTGGCGAATTCCCAAAATCGAGCGAAAAAATATTACTTCAACTATAACAACAAACAGAACTGAAATCCCTTGGAAAAATCGTGATTGTAACAAATTCGCAACATCCCCCTATAGTGGTATATACCCCATCACTAGTTATATATAAGAGGGAAAAGCTGGAAATTTCTTAGAGAACCTGCGCGAACAGTAACGATTTTTGCTATCATAAACAGCGCCTCTTGTGGTAAAATGGCAAAGTTACTAGTGTCCCTCCGGCGTCGGGCGTCGATCCGGGGCAGTTGTCGTTTACACGTGCATTGGTATCCGCGATTCCGGCAAAATTCATACGAACAAGAAACGTAATTTATAAATTCGAAATAATGAAACAAAAATCAAAAATATAAATTGTTCCGAAAAAAAAATTTTTATTAATTCGTCGATTTTTATTCAAAATTTTATTTAAAAATATAACGAGATTTTTGTGATTTCACAAAAAAACTTTGATAATCAGATCAAAAATATTACAGCTATTTTATTTATACAATCAAATTAATGAGAGGGTGACTTGAATGGAGAACAAAATTTAGATTTATCTTCAGTGTAGTGCCTGAAGCGTGTTATTTTTTGTTTTGTTTTGAAAACTGTGATAAATCGGAGTCCCTTTATAAATTAAACAATGTGTGCTATCAAGCTGTTGAGTGTTTGTTTAAGTCTACCTCCACCACTTAAACTATGGATGAGGTAAGTCCTATAATCACTTAAATGAGATTACTTTTCGAATCGAACTCAATTACGTTCAATTCATGATTGTATCCATAAATATGGCTATTTTGCTGTTAAATCAATCGACTAAATAGTCGAAATAAATTCAACCAAATTAAATTAGCTCAACTAACGAATGTTGGAATTTTCTCCTAAACACCTTTAAACAATTCACCGAGCGTGTTCTACAAAATAACAATGCAACAATAACAACTGTTTTCTATTTGAAAATAATTGTTGAGTACAGTTGAGATTTTTTTGTAGTTGAAATTATTTAATGATGTAAGGGCGGGATTTAATTGAATTGTTTATTACAAATAAAAACTGAATTGTTGCGGGTACAATAAAGTGAGTAGTTTTGTTGCGGAAGACCGGATAAATTAACATTGCGCTATTTTCTTTATTTTGTTGGTAGTAAATCAATCTTGTCAATCAACCGTTGGAAATTTAATTTTCAAAGACAGTTGACGAGTAAAAAATGGTGGATGCGCCGCAAATAAATTGAGTACATGCACCTAATCAACTATTTGAATAAAACACATTTCCAGTTCGATTTCTTTTTATTATTTCTAATCGAATAGAGGAATAGATGTGGAATGCATGCGGAACCAGTTTCTAAAGTTTTCAAGAGTGGAACATTTGTTTGAATAAAATGCACAGTTAGTTTGCATGTGCGAAAAGAAGAAATTCTCTATGTAATAGAATCATGATATATTTGTTTGTTCATTGTGGAAATTATTCTCATATATCTACCAACAAATTTCCAAATCTTGAACGTAATCTATGTCAGTTATGCGACTAGTTTGAATAATATATCTCGAGATCAAAGTACTTTTATAGAGCGAATATTTTTGAATAGAATTGAAACTATAATGAGGAAAATTCATATTAATTTTGTGTACGTGTTGAATTATTATTGGCCATTCAATTTCTGTTAGTTAACAAGAATTCAACTGTTCGGTAGAACTGGAATTGAATTTTATCGAAAACGTTTTTGCAATTCTTCATGAGAAATTCATATTATTGACGTTAGGAGTAACTCAATGGACTTGGACTGCATAGAGAGTTTATGCAAATCTACTATCAAATAAAATCGTATACAATTCTCCGTATATATAGACAAAAAATATATTTATATTGATCGATATTCGAATCTTCATTCTATACGGTTTGTTGTAATATTATTTCTAGATGTCAGGCCCAATTTAGCTCCCTAGATATTGGTCGTTTTTATTAAATCGCTTCCGCATCTTTCATCTCTACTGTCCCAATTGTCGTTCCAATAACTTTATGATTTCCACCAATTTACACATAGTTGTTCCGTTTCTATAGCAGACGTTCGACATGATGAAAAAATTCTAGAAAAATAACGATTCAGAACAACGATAAATTCATTATTTTTCAAACAATTTCGAATAGATTCCCAAGGTTTTACTGTGGTGATTGTGTAGGCGTTCCATATTCCATACATTTATCCACCTATAAAACCGTATTCGACTTGATGTATGATCACGACAAAGGAATTCCATTGAATTGTGCGGTTATTATTTGAAATGATTACGGAATGTTTCGGTCTCGTAGTTGTTTATATTTAGACAAGAAAAATTAACGTTGTTATGATTAAATAAAATATTTCATCATTGTGATATTGAAAATTCAACTACCATCGAATACAGAGACCGACAATAAGTCATGATATGATTAATTTGTGCGATGTGTTGAAACAATCTACGCCAATGGAATGTCAGAAACAATAATGATTACGGTAAATTTCAGCCGATTATTAATGATTTTTCATCAATTAATTTAAAGACAATTTCTCAATTGTCATTGTCGGTTTCGAAATGATTAAATCCGTATAATAAAGTTGATTCGAAAATTATCAGTTATTATTGAATGAATGGATAAATGTTAGTTGAAATAGATTAAGTAGTTTTAAGCCAGAGTTATATTGGAGCATTCTGAATCGTTAATGTACAAATTTGTTCATTTACCGATAAATTATAACGTTGTATAATTCAAACTACAAACTACAAATACATTCCAGATTAAAACGATCGGATATCCGATGTTAATTATATTCTTTTCTGTAATAAATGTCGAGAATACACGCAACAAACACAGTTTAATTATTTTCTAGTTTCACTCTCAATAAATTAACATTTCTAGATTTATTTCTGAATTGTTCATTTTCTCATTTTGACAAGTTTCTTTATTATGCCACTTAAATGGTGTTAGATTTTAATTTTTCCCTTGAAGAATTTGATTTTTAATTAAAACTTTTACAATTAAAATTTTCCTTTATAGACTTTTTTTATAAAATAATTACTACAACTTGTACTTAAGTTCCCCCAAGAAAAAATATAAAAAGCAACAATCTACGAATAGTTTAACATTGATAAAATATCACAGTTTCCGTTCTAATTAAGAAAACTCCCGTTATATTCACCACTCTATCCAGATTGCGAGATAATAATAATAATTTAGCTTTCTTTTGAAGAAAATCCACTCGAAAGATTTGAATTCTTTCACAATTATCGGATTATGACAGTCTCGTCTTGATTGTGCTTCTCTTTTTGTTTGTTAGCGGAAAATCAATGGAAATTGACCGAGAATCCCAATAAAACCATAAATCGTGAGATAGAAAATAGATAAAAATAGTTATATTCTACGGAAACTTGTCCGTTAAAAAGCTCTATAACAAAGTTTAAAATATCATCAACAGAATTTTCGGTTAAGGTGACACGATCCATTGGAAGGACTAACTTTTAATTCTTTTCAAAAAGTAGTTATAAAAGTATAAGTTTTTATTTTAATAGATTTCATATCTCTGTATTTTGTGGAGGATTCTTATAGATTTTCTCTCATATTTCGTCCTTTCTTCCTCTGAGAGTGTGATTACAAAAAAAATACCTTTGGTGTCGGATTTTCTCTTTTTTGTTGTGTTGTGCTCAGTCTGAATAGTTCTATTACACGATAATCTAGAAAAATATTGTGGATTATATTTTTGTTGTTGTAGATTGTGTTTGATATCCAAGGATAGCGTTAGGGGTATTGGAAAATTCCTTTATATGATCAATGGGTCGAAAAGATTGTTATCTAGAATCGCCAGCAACCCTAAAGTGTTATCTGTCTATTTATAATGACCTACCGGCTGTCGCTAGAGACAATTCTCATTGAATTCATTTATAGACAATAGTACAACTTTGTTGTTAATTCAATCAATTCACATGGGAACCAATAAAACAAACAATACATCCCCTAATTTGGTTAATCGAGCAAAAACTAGAGCCTTGTTTGTAGACTTATTTTTTGCCCGTTAATAACACAAAAACAGTCGATGAAGTTGATCAATTTAGAATTAGGGGATGAATAAAATTTTAAATAATTTGCTAGATGGTACCGGCAAATCGATATCAACTTCCAGTCACTCTTTCCCTACTGTTGAAACTTTCAACTTAGACAACTCTACTTTATGTATTAATACCTGTTATCCATATTAACATCCATTAAATCTTAATGTAAACATGCTAAGAGATTGTTCTCAATGTTACATGACGTAATCACACCATGTCTCGACATCTACCAAGATTCCCCAACTAAATGAACTGTGTTGACTTGAGGGATAAATTAAGAAATCTAATAAGAACGGTGAAATATTATTGATGGGATTCTTATATACAAAAATAAATTGAAGCGTGAATATTGCGATCAATATTGGAGTTTATTAAAATGGAAAGTTCATTCGAGTTAGTTTTTTCAAGCACATGTTTTGTAGATTTATAGGGAATATCGGCAATTTCAATTTCCGTTGTGGCTTTATTTTTCCAATTTTCGCAACAACAAAATCTACTATTATTATTGCCTTGGAATTCTAGTTTTTCATCTATGTTAAAGTATTTTATTATACAACAGTTATGTATAAATGTAAACACGGTACTATGAAATTGAAATATTTCATGCAACGTAATTTCTTTCCGTTCCTTTTTTATATTGTGTTGTCCGTGTGCGTGAGCTTTTGAGTTATTTTCATGAATTATCCGACAGGAAACTTTTCAAGAATTGCCTCTTAACAGACACTTTATATTCTTTTAGAGATCAAGTAAATAGTAAATCCGGTAAGTTGGAATGAGATGCGTTTCTTTTTTTTTCTTTTGTTTATTTCGTATTTTGCCCCTTCTGTTCTTCATTTTGATGGAATTGATTCAAATATTTGGATTAATCGTTTGTCAAGTCGAATAATAAAACTAGTCAGTGTAAACATTTAGATTAAGCTGAATCCATCTTAAATACACATATAGTGAAGACTAGAAATAAAACTAATCACTCTTGGTGAGCGATGTTCTTCTGACTTCCTTAATTACGAGCACCCTCCAGGGATACTACACCACTAGCTATACAGCAAGGGTTCGATACGCAACTTGACTAGGTTTTATCGCCTATTTCTCCAAACACCCCCAAAGCCTCTATTATTATCATTAGAAAATCTGAAAATTCCCAACTATAAATTCCAAACTCATGAAAATTAATAACAAGTGTTTCTAGTGTGCACTGAAATATTTTGATGTGCATCAAGCTCAATCTATTTTAATTAAACTATTCAATTTAAAAAGCAACAAATCAAATTTTCATATACTTTAAATTAAAGGAATCTTTCAACTCGGTTCAATTGTCTCACAAATATTTTAACGACTCCAATAAAACTGTTTTCACTCATTTAAAATTGAACAATAGATTAACTTAATTGCGACAGATAGTTTATTATATTTTCACTGATAATAGAACAAATATAAACGATACAACGAAATTACTTTGTCCTAAATTCAATTCTGTCAAATAAAGTAAACAAGTTTACTGTTGATGGAAATCATTAGCTTTTTTTGTACATTTTTTTTGTAGTAAAGCTTCTTTTTCCAACAATAAAGATTATCTCGTATTAAACAGACAATGAGTGCTAGTGCACGTTGTCCTTTTTTTTTTCATCATGAAAATATTCATCAGTTGTAACAAAACGGATTGAATTATATTTATTTTAAGTCTATATTTCTTGGATATATCCATTTGTATATTTACTATACGACAAATTTTATTTTTTGGGGTACGAATCAGCTTGTGTCGAATTTATATAATGGAATTTATCTGTAAGCGTCGATTTATGATTTTATTTATATTTGTATATTTTTCTGAATGAAATCTTCACGTTTCGTTATAATGTTGTGGAATTTATGATTCTGATTGTGTTGTTGCTCTGATCGACGATTCCAATGGAATAGATTTGATTTTATCATTTTTTATTGTTTTGAAGCGTTGATATACTCGAGATTATGCTGCATTTTATGATGAAATATGCAGAATGTCAAGTGGATTTGTCATTAGATGTTCCTCATATGGGATTTGAATGTCGTATAGAATGATATTTTCGCTAAAACGTCCAAATATTCATAGTACAGTGCGTAATCCATAGAGACGACTGCGAAACCATTAAAATAACATTAGTCGAACATGTCAAATTTTCTGTCATCAATGATAAATGAGCCAAGTTTGATTTGAACCATAAGATAGAGCTATTTTGATTTTTTCTTGTGACCAAAAAAAATTAACTTCTTATCATGTTTGACAAAAGCAAGAATATGTCTTTTGTTGAACTATAAAGATCGATTGGTGTAAATGTAGAAAGCTCACAATAGAAATTTGTGAATTTTTCAAGAATTTTATTCAACATCTAATCGAACAGGATTGTTTAAATGAATTGGAAAATTGTGTTAGGATGCGAACAAAACCAGATGTTTACTCCAAATTTAAAGACATCGATCAAGATAAATAATGATGCAATTTTAAAGTAATACGTAATAGGGATCTATTTGAGAGTCGATTTTGTTTTGTTCTATTTCCTAGAGACGAGTCAAATCTCTCCAATACCAATTATACGGAAAAAATCCATTTTAAGTTCTTTACTGTTTCGTGAAGCGACATCTCCAGAGATCACCTTCTAGGATTACCAGAACGAAATTCAAGTGTAGAAGAACTAAATAAAATTGCAGTCTATAACTTTATGCTGTTCAATCAATAATCTTTTCACAATTTAGATCGCGTTCAATTTCGGAAAGATTTACAACCCCAACAACAAAAAAGCTATACTTATTAAAAAATAATAAACTAAAGACCATAAAACTTTTTCGGATAATTTCAAAAGTTTTTAAAATATTATTAAAGTAGCATTATCCATTTGTTTCAACAACATAAATTAATGTAGTAGGGGAGTTTACTATCCGTCCCAACTAAGTATCGCGGAATAAAACCCTCAAACACCCTCATTAGGGCCTTTAATTATTAAACTTTTGTTCAACTGCCACAACCAGTTTTATCGGCCGCAATCACATAAAAGAATCAGCCGAATTTCGCTGCAACATTAAAGTCGGATTTTTCAAAATTAATCATTTGAAAGTATGCTACGTTTGAGGTAACAAAAATCATTGTCCTCATCTATTGTTTCTCATAGTTGAGGCGATTAATTAAATTCTAAGCTACATACAGTTTGATGAACTAGTGAAAGATGAGAGAATAGGAGTGTATAGTACAACTGAGAATTCAACTATTGAAATCGATAAATTCAGGTCTAATAATCTCATACTTTCGGAGATGAAATTTTATTATCCAGCTTTTAACTTTGAGTGAATTTGGTCGATTTTTAATTTGATGTCAGTTGCCGAGACGACGGACTATTGTTTCACAAACTCCACTTCAAAAGATTGTTGAATACCTTCCGATTCTCGTGAACAATATAGAGATGTTTTTGTGTTTTTGTCTCTTTCTTATTTCTCATGTAGGTCCTTTAAAGAATACCATGAAAATTTAATTTCTACCGAGCACAAGCTATTACCGTCACATAAATTGCTTAAGTCAGAATGTACGATCAAAAAACTTTTCAAATACATTTTACTTACTATCATTTGAGAATGTTTGTGGAAAATATGTGATAAATATCTATTAGAATTGTGTATTAGATTTTAGTGTTGCCACACAATTTCTTATTAGTGATGGTCGTTTTTTCTCTCGGCTAGTTCATGAATTTTTCATACATCCTTACCGTAAAAATATCACGATATATATACTTCCTCTAGTTTTTCTTTTTTCTCATCTTGATTATTGCTTTGATCTGTGAATTGACTATACAGTCCGTTCCAGTTAAAGTGTGAATAGAAGTCTTATTTTCAAAAAAATTAAAAAGTAATCTTCAAGGTCCTCCAAGGGATTATTCAAAGATTGTTTGGGATATTGGAGTAGCTATAAGAACTAAAGAGTCACTTTTCATTTTTTTGATAAATAAAGACTTAACTGGAACTGACTGTATTTTATACCCTTTGTAGGAAATGATAATTTTGTGTTGTTTTGGAATTATTTCCACTATACGTATACGTCTTTGTTTAGTTATTAGTTTCGCTTGGAAAAGGATAATCGGTTAACTAAACGTATGTCTTGAACTTATATAAGCTTTATTAGTACAGAATTTGTGTGTTTTCGTTTGAGAGAAATGGAACGGCTCTAATAGCAATCCCTCAGATTTTGGATTTTGTGGAAATGTGCAAATGCAACGGATTAACCAATGTTCAGTCTCACGCTTAATACCTTTTGTCATGTAAGACTTTGCGCAAATTCATCCCCCAACGACTAAAAATCATATACGTATCTTCAACAATAGATTCTATGCTCAAAACTGACTCAATTGTTGATCAAAAAACATTTTTTCCATTGATAGTCCACGAATAATTTTCATCCAGGTGTATTTCAGGCTTCTCACCTGCAGCTGAAGTCACCTTAATTTCTGCTCAATTCCAAGCTTAAACTTATGTAAGACTCAACTTACTGCATTTGAAGATTTACTAGCTAACATCATCGCCGCAAGTTTGTTGTTGTTGTTGAAATAACATCGCTTGAAATTACTAACTTTGTCGAATAAGTCTAGACTCTCGGTAATAGAACCATTGAATACAAAATTTGGGTTAAAGAAATTCGGAATTCTCTCAGAAAAAAAAAACGGTCTTCAGTGAGAAACTACAGGACAAATCTCTGGCTTCTTTTCGATAAAGATAAAGATTATAAAGTTTTTGTTAAAGTGTTCACGTGGTCGGAATCGTTCCCAGTTGTACAATGTTGCGAAAAATCTCTATCGGTTTCTACCTGAAATTGGTGTCGGTTTGAAGTTTTGTCACAACTATAAACTATTGTAACTTTTCTAGATCTGTACTTGTCAAAAGCTGGACAAACAAAATTCGATCAACTTCTCTCTAAATGTTGTTAATATTCCAATAAAGATACAACATCTAGAAAGTTCCAAGAACAGTAATTTCACAATAAGCTTTGAATGCACCTGGCACTTCAATATTATTACTTTGAACTAAATTTAATGATGTCGAATCAACGACAATATAGAGGATGTATTGCTATTTAATTGAATAAAATTGATGATTTTGATAAAATAACTGAAAATTTCCACTCGCATCAGTTCAGTCAAACTACCAATATCGATATTTGTGAATAACAATAGTTGATTGTTTGAATATAGTTAAAGTAGTGTACAAAAAACGAACGAATCATTTATAATATGAGCGAACAGAACAATTTGCTATTTCAAGAACCGCTCTATTATATAAATAGTGCAGATGTTATTGATATAAACTCATAAAGTGCATCGTAAAAATTGAGTTCATGCACTTGAACAGGCAAGATTTGATGTTGATGTTGTCGAGTTTATATAAAAATAATTGAATATAAATTTGAAGCGATGGACTAGCCGATTTAAATCTCATCAAGAAATTCTATTGCATTTAGAAATGTACTACATTAAAAGAGATCTAACGTAGAATGAAATATGAAGTTTTGAAATTGACTGATTTCTTATCCATATTATTTCCATTTTGTTGAGATTCGTTCCTTCAAATACACTTGTAGAACTTCGAATCCAATTATTAGACATAATTAAAGACAGAATTGCGGTTCTTAATATTTTCTTTCACTTCAATATAACAATATCTCAAGTTTCCGTTTCTATGTCTCCCTTAATCCATATAGCTTCGAAATCGATTCCAAAGAAATCATCACTAGTATTGTTCTGGAAGTGATTGTTGTATTCCCCTGACATTTATTCGAAGATAGTTCGATGATGAGCGAGCTTCGATCAAATTAAAAGTTATAATCGAAACTATAATATCATCATTGATGATGATGATGATGATGATAATGATCAAAATTGAGTTCAGGTGTAATATGATCGATTCTGTAATGGAAACTTGAAAGGAGATTGAATTTAATTTAGTCTGTGATCTTGGACCAGAAAATTGGGTCGTAAAGTCGCTCAAAGTTTCAAAGATTCGTCAATTTTTCTTTTATTCTATTTTATGTTATTCGCATAATTAAATCAACATTGCGAATTAATAAATTTGAATTTATAGAGAATTGTTTTAAAAGAAAAGGGTTGTAAAAGGAATAGAAGACAACCTAAGGGGGTGAAGTAAATGTTGAGCTAAGGGTAGCGCGTGATATAAACAACAGTTACAGCGATACTAATTAAATATAAATGAGTAGGTGGAATAAGGTTAATTAGTGACGTAAAGCTGTAAGAAATACTGTAAAGGAGAGAGAGTTGGTTATAATTTAGTTTTAATGACGTTTATTTATTACTTGACCTGGTGACACTTTATTATATTGTCACAAGACTTTAATAATTTTTTCTACACAACAAATGGATTAACAATTTCTATGATAAATTGATTCTAATTAGATTTTTGTTTGTCATGCAAATAATCAAAGCGACTGAAATTGGAAAAAAAAACAATGACGGCGTATAAGCGCGAAAAAGGTAAACAACAAGATGAATATTCATATAAAACAGCCTCAACTGAACGTTATATAAAAACCATCCACAAATCGCATTGTTCCCTATTGTATTTAATATGCGTGCAGCGGTAAAAACGGTCCCGAATCGAAATTGACAATTGTTTTCTTCTTTCTCACTTTTTCCACGACAAAGCAAAGAGAATAGACTGTATTTTCATGCAAATTGAACAGAAAAGAACTAAGTGACCTAATTGTCATTCTGGACCAGTATTTTTCACCCAATCCAAAAATTTCCCCCAATGAAAATAAAACAGAAAAAAAAAATACGTTGGGATAACATTGCGCAAAATGAAAATTCCAAACACATCCCAGAATTAATAACCAATTTATTATTATAACTAATATCGTCGCGGTGAAATTGATCCATTTTTTCCCTCAATAAAAAATCTCCCCTAATTTTGATTTATTTAAAATTAAAGAGAGAATGAGAAAAGTAATTTTTCTCTAAACACCGGTCTAAAAAACAACAAAAACTTCACTTTTGATATTACATAACGTCAAATAATACATCATTCATTTCCGTTAGTGAGTTTTTCTTGAAGTATAGAATTAATTAATAAGTAGTTGAGGTCACTATTTTTTCGGATTTTCAGTAAAATCTTCACGTTCTCATTGTCAGTATAATGATTTCTTGTCTGACTTTTTATTGAATATTTCGTAAACTTTTCTAGTTTTATAACAAATGTCCTCTATCATAGTTTTTATTCTTGTGAAAAATTCAAACTTTCATTTCGCCAAAATTTCTCAATTTCGATGGTCTTTGTTAGATTTTCATCCAATCATTCCCGTCAAAACCTTGTTGATTTTTTCTTTGCTTCTAATATCTTATATCAAAATTTCAAAGCTTCATTTATAGAGGCTTTTCATAAAATATTTATTCTCCTACAGGGAAAGTTCTTTGACAGGAAGCCCCTGTCAAAAATTTCAATACTTTCGTTTGAGTTTTAGTGTCAATTTTCCATTAATTCAATGTTTGTTTTTTTGTAAGAATTAACCGCTTTGAAGTTTCTCAATTGGAATATTTTTGTACTGAAAATTGTAATTACTCTGTGTATCTCGAACTTCTAGACTTTTTGAAACTCTTTTTACATAGGAAATCGAATATTTTAAAACGTCCATTAGAATTGAATGGTTTGCGGTATTCTGATTTTCACCAAGTCGAATTCTTTCGGCCAGCAAGATTTTGAACTATTGACGAATAAGTTTCGTTCATGAAATAAATTATTCTATCATTTTATGATTTTTCTACTATACAGAGTGTTTCTTGAGTAGAGGTCAGAGATCCAGTGGCGTATTCTGTGGAGCACAATAGGGTTTTTTGTTAAATAAACTTGGGGTCTTGAAGTAGCCGTTTTCGAGCTACTGGGTGTTAAAAATTTGAAAATAATCAATTTTTGTTTTTTAATTTCTAAACCGCTTGAGATAATTCAGCCAAATTTTGTGTAAATATTTAGTAAGTGAGCATATGAAATAAAAAATCATCACTTTTAGAATGTTACCAGTGGGTATTGTCAATTCATTACTCATCAGAAAAAAATGATATCACCCTGTATAATATGCAAAAAAAATTGATCGTCATATGTGCTATTGTATTAACTTCATTTTTTCAAACGGATCAGTGACTAAATTGATTTATTTGATCGAGTGCATTTTTACGATACTTATAAATATCTAGGAAAGGCATGCAAAACAGTAAGAAAAAAAATTATGAGAGGCTGTAATTTCATTGAGGTATTGTGTGTTGCCAAATTTAGATCATTTTTGAATAAATTTATGTTTCAAATGCTGAAACAGCCAATATGGTTCACGTTTATGGTCTTGCAGATGGAAATGGAATTGAGGCTAGGCGAATTTATATTGAAAAGATTTTCAAATCACCCAGCTCCAAACCCAAAAATATTCAAAAATGTATTTGGTTTCTATTATTTTAAGTAATATAATGAGTGTCGTAAAAATGCACCCAGCCAAATAAATACATTTTGTCGCTAATCCGTTTGGAATA